>JAJGRW010004764.1:0-189038 GCA_025461045.1 Carex parvula | reverse complement strand
TTTTTGGGTAACTACACTTGCAGTTGATGCTGTGATAATTCTCTACTGGTAAGAGATCTTAGTAGCATCCACACAGCACACTGTAGAGGCTGATGTCACCTCTCATAGCTTTATATTCAAAAGTTGTAAGTGCCATTAAAACAGCTTTATAGTTTCTTTTATTTTATTATTGTAAGTTTTCCCCTTGGACTCGAAGGTCTTGCAAGTTAGGTTAAATTAGGATGGTCAATACTCCATAGGGATGGCAATTTTGTGTTCAGGTTGAATTTCATATCTCGGGTCATTCATATTAGATAATTTTGAAATTTGGGTTTAGTCACTTTCAGATTTGTCATTTCGGTTGGTTCATCTCCTTTCGGGTTTCAGGCTTCTTTTGATCAGGTTGTGTTCTGGTAAATATATTGTCACAACAGAATTGGGTGAGAGATATGAATAAACAAAGAACAATAAAGGAATTATTTGGGAGAAGAAGTGAAGTTATTTTCTTATTATCAGACACCTGTTGGTCAATGTCAGGTGTTAGATTGGTTTTATTAGTTAATAATTAGATTCATTTGGGCTTTATTTATCAAAAGTTTGCTGGGTAGGGCTGTGTTCATATAGATATTTTGTGTAAGACAAATGTTGTCACCCTGCGTAATTAACAGGGAATTTGTTCTTCTTATTAGGAAAGAAATGCTGATTCTCACAAATTGATCGAACTATTTTTTTTTCATATTGCTAAAAAATACAAACCAATTACCTTAAAAAATCATTCAGTTTGCCAAATATAAATACTTGAGGGACTTCTTTGTAAATGTGAGAAGATAAATTTTCAAAAGGAATAAAGACTGTAGGCATATGCCAAGGATGTGTCAAAATAAAGAATAAAGAACCTTGTGACTCTTCTATGATCTAGCCCTTTGATTGCAAACAAACAAAAAAATTGTAAATATGTCAAATAGCAAGGTCCTATATGAAGAAAATGTCCTCACTCTCTTGACTGACAAAGAACTTAAAATAAATTAAAGTTTAATCTTGGTTCTTGATGATTTTGATCTTTATCCTTTGGTTTCTCATACATAAACAGTGGCTTAGAACCTCTAAAACCAGACCTAATGTAGTTCAGACCTCATAACCTGGTGTGCTGACAGACTCCTTGGCATAACCCATGCATGACCAATATAACTGAACTCATGGTTTCTCACTTTACAATAATTAGAGCAGCATACAAGGATGAGCATATATTGTGAAATTAAAACAACATGCAAGGATTGGAACCAGTAGGAGCTCGGAATACTTTGACGCCTCAAGTTGTGCTACCTGCAAGTGTATCAGACACAAGGTACGATTTGTATTTGCTGGTTCAAAGCAATTTGATTGAGTCACTCAAGGGTAAATTAAATCAAACTTTCATTGACCCAGATGCAAGACTCTTGTTATGCTTTATTGCATAACATTACCTTTTCATATTACATATGTTAAGATTTATAATTTTTTTCGAAAATCAATTGGACAGGTCCAGCACTTGTTTTTGAAGGAGAGGAAACTATGATTGTTGCAATCTCAGAAAAACCCACATGAAGTTCAAGGTATCATTGATGGTGGCACCATTGAATAAATAAAAACACTATACTTTTTAAGTATCTTCTGATGTTATGAATTTGGTCTTCTGTACTGAAATCAAGAGAGTTATGTTTTCATTCATTGCAAAATTTTCAAATGTCTGTTAATCCTGGGAATAGAAACATCATTTATACTGACAAATGTATCAGAAAATTCGATCACCCTTTGAATCAATGAAAGAAAGGATAGTTTTGGCATTTTCCAAAAGCTAAAGGGATTTGTGCACAGGAGATATTATGTGCTATCTTTGTATATCGGATGATTTATGCAAACTACTTTATTGGAAAAAAGGAACTTTTTGTTATACAAACCTATTTAATATTCTTTGTTGCAGCAGTACATATTCTCTGCTTGATTCTGGAACTATCATATACTGCCTTTTGTTTTATCATTTGCTAATCACATGTTCTGATTTTGCATTAAGGGCAAAGTGGTAATTATTAGAGGGGAGGGTCCTAAAGGCGGGTCTGGCATGCCTGAAATGTTGACTCCTACAAGTGCCATAATGGGCGCTGGTCTTGGAAAGGTACTTTTAGCATGTCACCACTATTATTTTAACATTATTTAGTATTTTACACTTTTTGTTGCTACTTAAACTCTGCTAAATTTTATTGTAACATCATCATCATCATAATGAGTGCTCGTGTTTATGGTTATTGGTCATAGTTGTGATATTTTTCAATATTTAGTTAGTTTCCAGTTGATGGTTATATACTCATATTTGAACCCTTTTGCAATATGTGAAGTTGAATTTCCATGTGTTTATCTTTTCTGCTTCAAATTTTTACATAGAGTGGTTTGATTTGACGATGCAGGAATGTGCATTGCTAACTGATGGTAGGTTCTCTGATGGGTCTCATGGATTTGTTGTTGGCCACATTTGCCTGAAGCACTGGTAGTTAGTTATAACTTGTCTCCAATAGTTCAATTTTATGTCCTAACTCCTAAGCAATAGTACAATAACCTTAAGTTTTTTTAGTTGAAATTGACCAATCAGATTATCAGAAATTATAAATCTCAATTTGCAGGAAGGAGGTCCTATTGGCTTAATACAAACAGGTGATCAAATCACCATAGATGTTGCTAAGAAAAGAATAAATGTTAATCTGACTGAAGAGCAGTTGGAAGAGAGACGAAAAAGGTGGACCCCACCATCTTACAAAGCCAACCGGGGTGTTCTTTATAAGGTACCTGGTTTAGCTCAATCCAAGATTTACTATGGTTCGCTCTATTAAAACCTGCTGGCACCAACAAACAACCAAGGCCCAAGTTAATGTTCAACCAATACCATATCACCTTCTATCATGATGTACCTGCCAGTACCAAGGAAGCATGGTACACTAGATCACAATTTCACAGCTGAAAACTAAAACAAAGAACAAAAGTAAAAAGACAACTAAAACCAAGAACAGAAAATTATTGCTCCAATACTGGCGCAAAGGAATTTTATATTAAGATGTAATGTTGATTCCAAAGCTTGATATGTTTTTTTTTTTTCAGAATTTAATTTGCACAGTATATAAAGAGTGTGCAATCAGCGTCACAAGGATGTGTCACAGACGTAATGAGGAAATAATTTAAGTGCATGGTAATTTAATTCTTGGGGCATTTAAGAGTGAAATGCTCTTGAAGCATCGAGTGGATGTCTGATGACGATTGAGTCGGCTTGAACAAAATAAAATGTAGTAATTGAACTAGACAATTTTGTGAATCCAATTTTTGTAGGGGAGCCAGTCTTGTCAACTTTCTTATTTGTTATTTTTCTGTCGTCATGTCAAGCTTATGGTGCTATTTCCATGATTGTAGAGGCTGCTTATGGCTGTGCCAAAAAATAAAAATTTGTACCAAATATGTACCAAGTCAAACAAAATTTAACGAGTCTCATTAAGGAATCTTATGTTAAACTGCCAGGATATAAAATGAACTACATTGTAAAAATGAGTTAGTCGGTAGTTCAGTAAGAAAAGCAGTATTGTTTTAATATTAGTTCGTTTGTTTTCATCATTATTTCTAAAAATGTTAAATATTAGTTAACGAGGGATCACTTGATAATTGTTTATTAAAATAATTTTGATAATTTTCAAAATTAAAGTTCAAATTTAAAATTCAATTTTATAAGCATGATTATAATATATTATTCACATATCATGATTATAAAATATGATGAAATTTTATGTATTTTCATTGTTAATCAAGGGATTGAAATTTCAAATATTAGAAAGTTAATTAACGATTCTTGACGAATCATCGAACAATACTTAAATTGTATAGAATTTAATTTTTAAGCTATTTAAGTATCCAATAATATACTTACAAATTTATTTACTAATTTTCAATTTTAATTGTTTTTTAAATTGATGTTGTCAAGATTACTGAGATAATCATTGTCAAGTGACGTTTTCTTTTTAGTTAAATTAGCTTATTTACTTTCGTTACCGATTTCATGATATTAGCTTGTTTTCCAATGTATTTGTATTTTCGTAATCTCGGTCATTCCTCAGTTAAAAAGTTTTACCACAAAAACTACAAGGCTTGTTCGGCAACATGAGAATTTTATGGAAATGAGAATTTTTAATATGAGAATGAGAATTTCAATTTGTCAAAACCAAAGGTATTTAATCTATGGGAAATTTTAGAATATATGTGTTCGGTAATTGCATGGGAAATTTGTTAGAATGTTGTTTTTTTTTTCTTTTTTATAGAAGATGTAATACTAAAATTAAACTATAAATGCATGGGAAATTTGTTAGAATGTTGTTTTTTTTTCTTTTTTATAGAAGATGTAATACTAAAATTAAACTATATTAAGTGTATTGATATTAATCACTTATTATAATCAATATAATTGTATATATCATATTCTCAACAAAATTAAATGAGCGAATTGACTATACACTGCTAGACGTCAGAATAGAAACTTAACTTAAAATTAGCTTAATCTATTAAAATTAAACGTTGCTAATTTAATTATGCTTGTTAATTAATTTCTTGTATTATTAAGTTGTGTTTGTTTAATTAATTTAGTCTTATATTAGGCCCTTTTGAATCTTGAAATTATGTATGTGGCCCTTTTGTCATTGGAAAGATACTTATGAGAACAATATTTTTTAATGCTTATGTTTTTCATTATATAATGTTTTTCACTTATTCATTAATTGTACATTGTTTTGTCATTTCATTTTTATTCTCTTTTACACTTAACTAGCATAGTTATTACGTGAATAAATATTTGATAACTAAAATTTTTGTTTCCCATTGCAAATCAGTGATAAATATTACGTGAATAAATATTTGATAACTACTCTCAAAATCAATGATACGTGAATTTCACTAAAATTAATTTTGTCACTCTTCAAAGAAACTCATTAAAAAAATTACTTCTTAAAGAAATATTTTTATAAATCTAACACAAGTTATATATTTTACATAATTAATATTGTCAATCCCCACCGCAACGCGTGGGCACTTAACTAGTAAAAATATATTAGCGAAGCACATGTGTGTGGACCAGTTCGCACGGGATCCGTATCCTCCCAGGTACCTGATTCAACACAATTGAAACGGACGGCCCAGATTTACTCTCAGCCAGTGCTTGCTCGGGATGGCTCAGGGACAGTATTATTTGTTCTTTGAGATTTGTACCAAGTAAAAAAAATCAATTTTGAGCTGTCCGATTCAATTGTACTCAATCCGGTAACCTGAGGGGATGTGAATTCGTTCGCACGACGGGAGATGTGGGGACCACACGTAAGTCTTTGGATCCAAGACCGATTGGAATTGGATTCGGTTGCTCTGTTGTTGTATTTACGCACAGAAAAATCTGAGGTATGAATAATGGATGAGTGAGCCTATGGTACTGTGCATATGCATAGTACGGATTAGCTCGTACTATGGAGTTATATTTTTATTTTGAAAATTCTAGTGGTCAATCCGAACCGTTCAACGTGAATATGTACTTGTAGACTAAATTTTATATTTTTTTTGAATTTTTTACTATATTTTAAAATAGATAGAAAATCACTTGCTCTAAAAATTCTGGACCATCCAAAAACAGTGATTTTCTACCCTATCTAAAAAAATAGTAAAAAAATTCTAAAAAATATAAAATTTAGGTATATTCTCATATGAAAATCACGTTGAATGGTTCGGATCGGCCGTTAGAATTTTGAAAACAAAAATATTAATCCGTAGTACGGACCAATCTGTGGTATGCATAGTACCATAGACTCACTCATAATGGTACCAGTATACAACGATACAAGCCTCCGGCCAATTTGCTAAAACAAATACGCAATTTTTACATATGCTATGAAATTATTTCCTTTTCATATACGGATACTTTGTAATTTTTATGCAAAAGAATAGTATTTTTGATATCTAAATATAATATTTTTCTGGCTAATAATATACACAAATTCAAAATTATGCAGATCTATATTTTTATAATGCCTAAGATAGCGTTTCCCAAACAAATAGGTAATTTTAAAGGATTCTTCAGTATTCTGTAAATTTCTATTAACAGCGACCTTATATAGAATAAACACTTATAATTCTTATTAAAATAACACTTCTATTCTTAAAATATTGCTATTACAGAAAGTTATCAAAAATTTCGTCAAACTTAAGAATTTACTAATTATAGTGAAACTTATAGGGTTGTTTCCGAGTACAGATCCCCTAAAGTAACTCAAATTTTGAGTATGGATCCGGACCGTTCAATCTGTCTGGCGTGAATATTAAAGGGGTCCATGTGTTCTACTCTGGCCGGATTGGTTGAATTATGATTGGACGGTCCGGATCTAAACTCAAAATTTGGGTTACTTTAGGGGATCTGTACCCGGTGTTTCTGGGTCTGTCGGTTAGAACCGACTAAAAAGAATCAAATTAAAGTTTAAATTTTGTTTCGAAAAATAAAACCGTATCAATCAAATTAAACTTATTAATTGAATAATAATTGAACTGAAATTACGGAAGTAAATTTTAATTTGTTCGGTTGAATCTAAATAAGAGATTAATCATAGAAATAAATATTTTAAAAGTGGCTAACTTCTAATTGAATTAATTGTCTAAGTTTTATGGAGCCAAGACAGTATTATTCTTTATTATTTCCACTTCTTTTATTTCAGAACCGGCCCTCTTCACTTAAGCCCAAATTGGTTTATTTCACCTCTACCTATTTGGCGATTTTATTAAAGAGTTGGACAATCGGTTTTAAAAGTTATTAAACTGAACCAAACACGATAAACTGAATTAAATTAAAAAATGAACTGAACCGATCTATTTAAACCGAAATATTGAATCGTTTAATTCAAACTTTCTTAGTTCGGTTTCAAACCAATTAAACCAGATCCAATGAACACCCCTAAAAATTTATAGCTAAAATTTACATCACTTCAGGCTGGATCAGATGTGAGGTGATGCCTAATCGAATTCATATCACACGAGGTTACATATTTTTTTTTAGTTTGAATTCAATTTTGTTCTTTGTAATTTTAAAGGCATTACATATTTGGATCAGATTTGCCTTAATTTTGATCGGACGATTCAGATTGAAACTCCTTGAATGGATAACAGAGATGGAGCCTGAAGAGTTTGGTATGGCAAATTTGGAAGGGTGGGGCTTCTGTCCAAATCATCATCCAAATCTAAGTCTAGATTGTCTGATTTGTATCAAAATTTGCACAAATAATTTAAATTCACGGAGCCATTTTAATTGTTAAATTTCAAATCAGTTCGAACAAATCTCAATTTAAATCGGACGGTTCATGGTTGACTTTGTTTGTCCAAAGCTCTTTGAACAAAATCCAATTCGAATTTGAAAAATCTCACCGTATTGTAAATATGATTACAGATATTTCGAAGGGTATACATGAAAAAGGGCAAACAATCACATTAGAGTATTATTAGACTGATTTTATTTTCTCCCCGCTTTTACCTCTTCTTCCCCTTTCCTCTCTGAAAAAAACCTGACCTAGAGAAAGCACCGATCCAGGACGATGCGTTTAACTCTCGAATTCGGGTATTCTCTCCTTCTCTCACTCAATAAAATAGTTTTCCCATAATGACTAGTATTCTTAAATGTATTTCTGTTTTTTTTCTTCTAATTTTTCTGGAAATATTTTGATCCAGTGGTGGATTAGAACTTCTTTTAAAGGAATCTGTGAAGCTGCATCAGGTTGATGTGACACAAAAATCCGGTGAAGATAAGGTGCTGAACGAATTTCATCTGAGAAAGTTTTTTTTCTTTATTCACTATAAGTTAATTTCTTCGAGAAAATTCCAAATTTTAATATGTAGCTTATCACAACATGCAACAGCTACTTGTTTGAATAACGAAACAAACCACGCGCAATATTCTAAAAAACAAAAACAAATGTGAAATCACTAAAACCTACACTGGAAACTATTCTCCGCATTGTACCAGTACCATCTCTTTACTTGTACTTGTGAATTCCTCTCATTATTTTCTAAGAGAATACTTTTGGATTAATAGGTTACTATGCGTGATTTGCTGTCATGGGTGAAGGGAAATTTGATCAAGGAGAGGCCTGAGATGTTCATCAAAGGAGATTCTGTGTACGCATATCCATTTGACTATATTGAAGAACAGTTTGTGTAGTTATTCAAATTTTCAAAATACTATCTTATATATAATATACCCCAAATAACAGAATGAATTAGCCTTAAATGAACTAATAAATATATCTCAACTAAACTGATGTAATATACCTGTGGATTGAACCTGCTTTTATTTTCTTGTTTAATTGTTTAGGAGACCTGGAGTTCTGGTACTAATAAATGATTGCGATTGGGAACTATGCGGTAATCTCGATGCAGAGCTGGAAGAGAAGGATATGATTGTTTTTATCTCCACTTTACATGGTGGCTAAAATTTAGTGGTGTAAACTTCAATTTTATTTTATGAATGAACGAAGAGAGAAGCATTTTTCATCTTATGAAATAGTTCTAGTTCAATTTCAGAAAAGAAAAACGAAATAGTTCTGATGCCTTGACCAAAACAATGCAAAATTCATTCCTGAGGATTCTGTAATGACATATAATGTAATTTCAGAGTTTCATGTTGGTGAAGCTTCCATGAAAATCTGATTTCAAAATCTTACCAGTTTGTGCTGGCCTGAGAACTCATATGTGCACTGGTTTTTGTTGTGATTGATATCATATATGAAAAGTCAAGTGAAAATATTTTTCCATTTTTACAATTTCGTCCTGTAATATCTACATGTACTTGTGATTTGAGTATTGAAGGCACTCTATTTTTTTTAACAAAGCTCCGATGGCAGAGAGGCACCTGTTAATTTGTTATTAGCTAAAATTGCACTAGAAACTCTGCATTACCTGTCTGCTATAAAAAAATAATATATCTAAATGTTGTATACTTGTATAGGATTCAAAAGGGATTTATTCTGTTAGTAGGCCGCTAGCACACTTAGTCTGGTGCACCACTGGAATGGTACAACACATGAAGCCTAAAGGCATCTTGCAAAAGCTAGTTTATTTATCACCTATCGTTTCTTTAGAATATTAGTCCAACAAATTTTATAAAAGGAACTTTCATACAAATAAATTGTGCTATTTTTCATCACTTAATCATATTTTTGTGAATACTAATTGTGTTATATTACAACTAATTGCATTTGTTTTTAATTCTTTTACAATTTAGTGGACTTTCTGCAACTGCTACAGTGCACTTCCAGCAACTTGTGTAGTAGGGACTTGTGCAATTATGGATCATCTAGGTCCTTTCTTGCAAATTTCTCATTTCGCTTATCTCACATTTCTTTTTCTAAATGGATCTATTATTATTGCAAAATTGTCACTATAAATATCACCATAAGATTGTTAAAAAATCATTATATCAGAAATTTATGAGAATGTTTAGAGACATTTGAAATCATGCTAACGTATAGCAAAACAAGAGTGATACAAATCTATATTATTTCTTTCCAATTGGTTTTTTGCATTTACAAAATTCGACCCGTATGACAGTTTCGTATAAGTCAAAATTTTCAAACAAACTACACTGCATACCGAATTAGTATTTCACTCAAATGCAAGCCTTTGCGTACCAACTAGCGATGCATATTGACCCTTTTTGGCCAAGAGCTCAAGATGAGTTCCCAACTCGGCAACCTTGCCTTCCGAACAAAGAGCAATTCGGTGTGCATTCTGCACAGTGCTCAATCTGTGTGCAATAACCAAGGAGGTTCTCCCTTTCATTAAATGGTTTAGTGCTTCTTGCACCAATTTCTCACTAGTCGCATCCAATGCACTTGTTGCCTGCATCCCATTGCTCCATAAGTTTCTATATCTCAAATACCCTTTTCAGAATTTATATATATATGATGCAAGAAGACGATCTCTAACCTCATCAAGTATTAGGATAGGAGCATTCTTGAGAATCGCCCGTGCAATTGCAACTCTCTAAAGTCAACATGTATTTTAAAAACAAATGATAAATTACAACAAGAGTGAGGCTATGGTACAGCACATAGTGCAGATTGCTCCGTACTAATGGATCAAGATCTTTGTTCTCAAAGTCCAAACAGCCGATCTGAACCATTCAACATGATCTCGATATAAAAATGTACTTGCATACTAAATTTTATATACTTTAGAATCTTTTTACTATTTGTTTAGATAGGTAGAAAATCACTACTTTTGAATAGTCTAGAATCTTTAGATCAAGTGATATTCTACTTAACTACAAAAATAGTAAATAAATTCTAAGAAATGGAAAATTTGATCCACAAGTACATTTTCATATGGAGGTCATGTTGAATGGTTCAGATCGACCGATTGGACTTTTAAAACGATAATATTAATCCATAGTACGGACCAATATACGTATACGCTATGTATAGTACCGTAGCCTCATTCATTACAACAAATAATAAGAGAAAAAAGAAATATCATAGTATGATGCTGACAATGTTTTCAATACCTGTCTCTGCCCGCCACTTAAAAGGCCTCCCCTTTCACCAACTAGCGTGTCATAACCCTGAAAATACATGCAATATAATCAATTGAAAATTGAGACTTGGACATCCCACTCGAACTGCTGTTAAACCAAATGATGACTATGATTCAGTAGTTCTAAAATAGACCTGAGGGAGAGAGATGATGAACTCGTGAGCATTAGCAGCCTTAGCTGCCTTGATGATATCGTCCTTTGATACCTCTTCATCTGGTAAACCATATGCTATATTTTCTCCTACTGATACCGAAAACAATACTGGATCCTTGATCAAAATTAAACAAATAAGCCTTAGGTATATCCACAGATAGTAAATTGCAGAGATAAATTATGTGAAATCTAAGAGGGTAAAAACCTGATTAACTAAGGAGACAACGTGAGCCCACTCCCTTTATCAAATGTTCTTATATCTTCTCCTCCCACGGTTATCCTACCTCTTGTAGGCTTCATGCAGAGTTATAATTTCAAATACTTAAATCAAATAACTAACGATTAAATTATAATGCCTGGAATATAAATCCTAAATCATTTTTTCTGTAAATTAGTAGGCAAAAAACCTACCAGTTATTCACTGAACCATTGTCGTCTTTTTACTATTCAGGTACAACAAAAGAAGAACAAGAAAAGTGGTAATTTCATACCACCTGCTAATTGTATGAAACAAAACCAACATACAATATCCATCAGCAATACAACCAAAATTAACAAACCCCCAGAAGGTACTCATGCATCTGGATACCAAACCTCACCTTTTCAGTAAGAAACAGGTATTGCAAATAATTGGTCATATTGGTGCTTAAGGTGCAAGGAAATTTCTTAGTTTACCTCATAAAACCGAGCAAGAAGCTGCACAACTGTACTTTTGCCGGCGCCACTGGGTCCCACTAGTGCAGTGATTTTCCCACACTCAAGTTTAAGATTTAAGCCATTTAATACCCCTACATCTGACCTCAGTGGATAAGAGAAGTAGACATCTGTAAAATATACAAAAACTTAGATAACCAAAATTCAGGGAAGTAAACTCTGAAAGTTGCTTATGTACTGGATAAGAACAAGTACTATTAACCAATACAAACACGCCAAGGACATGAGCATTCAAAACCACTGTAACAGTCATAACTGTATCAGCAATCAGTCAGGTACTAAACAGAACACTGTAGTAAAGTGATGCAATTGTTTTCCTCCTGTTTTACCGTAAGTCTTTATTTGAACTTTTCAGAGTTATTGGATATTGTTTTCTTTTTGGAAATCCAACAAGCAGAGGACTAACCTTCAAGACAGATATCACCCGACCAAGCAAAGTTGCCACAGGTATTGCCAGATCTCAAAGCCGCCATGTAATGTGCGTTTGCACCCTTGGTTCTATGCAAATTTTCAATTTTTGAATTTTCTAGTTCCTTGTTCAATCCATAGGCAAGGGAATCATCGATATCATGAGCAGTTAATATACCATTTATCCTCTCTACAGCCGCCAGGGTCCCACGTAGGTCACCTAGTGTATTCACTGCCCCTTGCACCTGAAGATTATATTTCACTAATTTTGATTTTACAATGATAGCATAGAAATGGAGTAGTAAATGTTATAGAAAAATTATTACTCACGGCAAAAGTCAAGGTGAAAGTGTAGCCAATGAAAGAAGTCATAATTCCAATCGACAATTCTCCCTACAATACAAATAAATAGTGGAGTAATAGAGTTTCCATAACAAAGATTCGTAGTACTAGGAGTGGTACCTATGTTCAGAGATAAAGCCAGAAATCGATAACACAGTATTTATCAAAATCATAAAAAAATAAAAATAATTTCAATTTTTGGGAGAGAACCAATAACAGGCATGATAATTCACTAAAATTAATGTTTTCTGATATGTCTAGAATACTTTATTTCGCGCCTATTAGTTTTAAATACTGTAGGTGGGAGACCAGGTCCAGCTGTGGCCGTGCTTTTGAGTTATGATGCTTTTTAAACCAAAATACCACTCTTGTTGTCCTGATTGGAGTTTCAAGAAAATTCAAATTGAATGATACTCCGAGCAACTAAGCAATATATGTGAGAGAAAGAGAGAAAGAGAGAGAGAGAATTGGTATTACCGATTTGACCTTGGCCCCACCGAGAATATAGAGTGCAATAAGAGAAATATACACCACTGTTCTAGTTAGTGATTCATTTGTTGATTTAAGTGCTCCAAGCCTTGTACCACTTTTTTGGTAGGCATTCACCTGATAGAAGAAAAATAAATTAAGATAGATATATCCTATGTGCATTTACAATGTATTTAAGCCCCGCCCCATTTGAAAAGCTAATTAATATTTAACTAATGAAATACCAATCAAATATAAACTGAATATGAAAAGAACCTACTAAATTAGAAAATAAAGAGATTTGCTTCTTTTCACCACCAAATGACCGAACCTGTAGCAATTTTATTTAAAAAAAAACAAGAATAAGAGAGAGAAGAAAGTCAGAAACCATGAATAAGTTGGAGAACTGGAATAAGATTGGAAATCAGAATAGTCTTACAGTACGGATAGCAGAAAATGTCTCACTTGCACAGTCTGATAAGCTTGCTTGTACAATTCCATGAGACTTGAAAGTCGGGACAGTTGACCTCTTGAAAATAGCTATTTGGTAAATAGGAAAGTAAATCAACTAGTTGTTATTAAACTATGTAAGAGCTATCAACCTTACGGTCCTTACCTATCCACTTAAGTTTACAAAGTATCCGACAGCCCTCAATCTTTTCATTTTGCAAATACCGGGGTGTTGAATCCAACTTAAGGAGGGGCGTTTATTTTGATTTTTAGAAGAAACTGATCATTCTTTTGCAATGATGAAAAGGAGGGGACCTATTGCATTGATAACAACGGGTACTAAAGAATGAAACAAAAAAGGATATACCGACTAAAGCAGAAACAGAGACCATTAGGAGCCCCAAAACAGGTGCAAGTTGAGTTGATAATGTGAAGAGAATCCCTATTGTACCAATTATCTGTGCAGTTAATAAATTAAAAATGAACATTTTATTTTATAGAGTTAAGAGTACAAAAGGACTAATAAAGATGGAGTGAAGTTATGCATGCCTCTGAAGTAGCCCTCAAACCACGGTCTCTTGAGATGTTGTCACTGACTACATTTTTTAGTGCTTCCAAATCAGAGGTCAACAAACCAGTCAATTCGCCAACCTATGTACCAAAAAACAACAAATTTATTGTTAAAGTAAAAACTAATGCTTGTTCATGCACTGGCTTCATTAAGATTATAAGAGATATATCATGTGTGATATTCACCCTGTACCTTATGACGGTCGAAGAATTCCACCTGCAATAAAAAATAGAAAACAATTAGTATTCTACATTACAAAAATTCCGTCCTAATTTGCTACAAATATATATTTCTTTCTAGCTTAACAAGCTGTACCTTTTGAACTAAAATTCTCCCGAAAATTTGGGCCCGCAAACTCGCCATGACATTCTCCCAAATGATAGTCACATTTATAACAAAAATAATGGTAAAAATTGGTTCAAGCGCATACAAAACCCCGATTTTTGAAAGAAGGCTCCATAGGGACTCTGACCTTCTCCCGACTAATATTTCAAAAAACTTTCCTGTTTCAACAATTCCAAATATGTTACAATTCATAAATGAACATTAATTCGAACCAAGCACTAACAAGAAGGCACTACTCTACTGATACCAATTTTTTTGACTAAAAAACAAAAATACATTACTGATACCAATTGCTGCCCCAAACACAGCAGTATAAAAAGATAAAACATAATCTCTGGTAATTACCAGAATGGTAAATGGGAACTTATGGTGTGTTGTGGTACCAGTTCTAGACTGACATTACTAAAGCAGGCTGATAAAATTGCCAAAGTATTTGACTAGTACAATACTTGTAGTCAGGTATTCAAAATTATCATCCTAACAAGTTAACCGTTGTATAGCATTAAGTACATGCACGTGCACGTCAGAGAGGGGACGAGAATAAGAGATAAAAGACTTTTCAAAATGAGAGAGAAAGAGAACCAGAAAATAGAGGCATGGATAGAGTGCAAATGGAACAAGCAACGAGTGAGGCGACACAGACTGCAATTCTCAGCTTGTGACACGCGAGAAAAGACCAAATTACCCCCCAACTGATGGCCTTCTCTCGGCCGAGCAACATAGACTGATCAGCAGGCCCCACATCCTCCTCAGACCTGTTGATGGAGTCCGGGTCGAATGCGGGAGCGGAGACATAGGCGTAGGGAGGGGAGAGGGTGATGACGTGGCGGTGGCGGAGAGGGGAGGAGCTAAGGAGAGAAGAGTAACGGCGACGGAGGATAACGGAGGGGTGACGGAGATTAACGGAGGGGGAGGGAAGAGGAGGAGAAAGACGGTGGAAAGAGAGGAGATGTGAGAGCGAGGAAGCCATGTGATGCTGTGTGTGTTTTCCCTTTTGGTTTTATATAATTAATTTCTTTTTGGAAACGTTTTTGTTTTACTGGGTTTGCTGTTTTTGGAGAATTTTCTCGGAAACTTGTTATTTTTTTTTCCTGGCATCTCAAGCTGTTTTAATTGTTTTTTTTTTTAAAACATAATAAAAAAATATTTTTACCAAACCAACATGATTACTTTTTTTTTTTTACAAAAACTATAAGAACTTAATTGCCAATTCGATCCGTTGATTTTTTTTTCTTTTGGACCGAATTGGCAATTCGGTCAATTTTGATTTCACAAATTTTCACAGAAAACTGTGTTGTCGTTTGTGTAATGGCTAGGGACCGAATTAAAATGCCAGTTCGGTCCAGAGTTTTTTTAGTCCGGACCGAATTGGCAATTCGGTACCAACTTATTTTTTATTTTTTTTATTTTTATTTTTTAGGTTTGGTTGAATTTCTCACTTGTGTATTATATATCATATCGGATGTAGGTAAAATTAAATTTGAAACCGAAATACAATTAAATAGGAAAATTTTACATTGTACCTTTTTTTCAAAACATAGAACAAAATACCCTTGTGGACTCACTTTTCTCCTCTCTTCCCTTCCCTCCCACTTCTCCCTATTTACTTTTCTTTATTCTTTGTTTAAATAGAAAAATACAACTATTATTTCAATCACGTTTTGAATTATTTTTATCTTTTTTGTGTATAACTGATTAGAATTAAAAATTGTAAGGCAAAATTTTATTTGCTTAAATAAAAAAACATAATATTAGCTTATACGTGGAATCTTTCCATTTTAAAAATTATTAAAATACATAGTTTTAACTTATTTTATAAATATTTTTAATTTACATATTTTTTCATAGACATTCTATCTAGTTTATTCGTTTTAAATTTTCATATTTCTATTTTTAACAATTATAAGAATTTTATCACATCACATGTTAAGAACAATTTAAATTAGGATTGGTCAACTTTAATGAAATAATAATGTGGTCAATTGAATAAACGAATAAACTAGATAGAATTTTAGCCGGATCATTTTTTTTTTAATCTCCCATAGAGGATATTAGATGAAATTTGATTTACTCTATTTCATTTTCAATTTGTTTGGCATAACTTAGCGAGTAAGAATTACACATCTTTGTTAATGTAAATATTTTCTTAACTAAATTTATAATAGCATAACTCTAAAAAAAAAGTTGGGGCCAAATTGCCAATTTGGTCCGGAGTCTTTTTCGAACTTTTCGTGGCCGCCTTTCTGAAAATTTGTGAAATCAACAGGGACCGAATTGCCAGTTCGGTCCAAAAAAAAAAAACCAAGCAGACCGAATTGGCAATTCGGTTCTTATGGTTTTTGTAAAAAAAAAGAAGTAATCATGTTGGTTTGGTAAAAATATTTTTTTAAATTATATTTTAAAAAAAATCCGTTTTAATTTGTAACTAGTAAGCGATCCGTGCGCTGCCACGGGCAATGAAATTAAGTCCCCTTATCATTAAAGAACCGTGTTTTGCAATGTGGATTGAAAAAAACACATAGCAAGTGAGTTGGACTACTGCTTATCAAATTTTTAACTATTTGGCAATACATTTTAAAATGGACTACAGCTTATCAAATTTTTAACTGTTTGGCAATATCATCAAAGAACAATGTTTTGCAACGTGAATTCTGAATCTGAACTTGAACCGTAAACTCTGAACCTTGAACTGAACCTAAACCTAAACTTAAATCCTGAACCCTGAACCTGAACCTTGAGCCGAATCTGAACCTGAATGTGAACCAATTTGAGCCGAATCAGTCAACTCATGCTCTTTCTCATGAACTACTTTTCTTGTCTTTTTAGGTGATGTCTCATTAAGCAAACCAAATGAAAATCATCTTCAGGAATAACTGGTTATTAAAGGTGACCACCACAATACCATTACCTAAAGATTTTAATGCCAGGTTGCTCTTTTTATTAAACTACTCTTTTCTTGTCTTTTCACAATAACTTTCTAAAATCAAATATAAAGATAGAACTAAAAATTAATCCAGCATTTATAGCACACCTGCCGTTGAGCAGTTTTTCAATCTCGAACTTGTTCCTTCACTCCATGGAAAATACAAATTTAGAATTCACCAACAATATAAAAAAATACTATACAAAGCAACACAGAGTTTCGAAAGAAATCAAATTTCACCTTATATAAACTCATCTTTCTTATCTTCCAGAAGTGTCTCGCTATCAATAAGTCTCTTAGTAAAATCGTAAAATATTGAAATATCCAGGTTAATTACAGCAAAAGGAATAATTAGCCGTTTCATATAATACATAAGACAACACATATATCTTTTTTAAACAATTATACCTCCAAGTCACTCAGTTCCCAGTCAAAATCACAAACAATCTGCAACAAATAAAATAAAAGAGAAGGAATAATTAGCCTGAACAAATTCTTGATAAACATATTTAAACAAAATATCAGTAAACGCCTTACAATAATTTGTAATTGATGCTTGTATATATACTTGTAATTCCATAATAATTTATTGAATTTGTGGTTTTGGTTAAGAGAGAGAAAGAGATAGAGAGACAGTAGGAAGAAACTGAAGATTTGTTTTATTCCATTGCTCCTGAGTAATGATAGATGAACTCTTAAGTTATGTATTTCATATGTGCATGAATTTATCTGGCCAGAATAAAAAGATACGGCAAGCATTATACAAAAAATATTTTTAAAATATATTTACAGTGAATTGTGTTTATCGGTTCATGTTTTAATAATTTTACGTCTTGTTGATGGATTGCAAAATAATTAAAAGTGAGAGATAAACTCGCATAAATAATAACCAAAATGTATTTTTAGCGGGCCATTTACATACCCAATTCTTTCACAAAATAGCATGCAAATTGGCCTGCTGAATTATAGCGTGTCTGGGTTGCTGAGTTATTTAACAGGCTAGATATATTTGAAATTATTGCAAATTTAATTAGTGTATAATTTGAATTTTCAATGAATCAGATGTTATAGATAAATATTTTGAGGAATTGCGTCTTAGATGGGCAGCAATACAAGAATTCATATCCCCAAGGTAACATAAATTTGATCCGGACCTTCCGATCTGTTTTGGCACGAGATATTAGAAGATTCCGTACCTTCCATATTAGACAGATTTGACTCAAATTCTGATCGGACTAATAATTTGTTATCTCAAAGGACCGACATTTCTATTAATATCCAAAGTTAATTACAAATTAATAAATATACTCAGAGTTTTCTAGGTTTTTCGAAAAATGTCCAAACCGGCCAGCATTTGGCTGGTTTTTTTTTTTTTTTTTTTAGACACTATGAATAGCAAGATAATGAAATCTAACACTGAAAATTCGAACTTTTTGTTTAAATTATTTGTTAGATTACTTCTTTTGATGTATAATTAGCATATTTTTTATACTAAAAATACGCTAAATTACTTGAAATTATGTTGAATTACATTAAATTATGCTAAATTATGTTGAATTACGCTAAAATATGGTAAATTATGGTCAATTACATATGAATATGGATGATATCTTTAATGAGAAAGCGAAAAAACGACGACAAAACTTCAAACGGCCATAAAACGGCGCTTGAGTGTCCGATTTCAGCAAATGACCACTTTTCGGAAAGCTTGCGAAAATACGCATGCGTCAATACTTGTGCTGCCAATTTTCAAATTTCAAAATTGCAAAAAACAAAGGGAAGAGCCTCAAAACTTGAGTTGAAGTTTCCGATTAAGATTTTCATTTCTATTATTCAATCTAAGTAGCTCAATAAATTAGTTATATAATGAATTTGTAGAATACCAATTTTTATTATTTTTGAAATTTTTTTACTATTTTTTATGATTTATGAAAGATAGCACAAAATCGGCCTAATTTAGCGTAATTTTGCGTAGTTTAGTGTAATTTACCGTATTTCAATATAATTAGCAAAATTAGTGTAATTTAGCATAATTTAATATAATTTTTAGTGTAATTCAACATAATTTCAAGTAATTTAGCGTAATTCATGTAATTCAACATAATTTCAAGTAATTTAGCGTATTTTAGTATAAATATGCTAATTAAACATCAAAAGAAGTAATCTAACAAATAATTTAAACAAAAAATATGAATTTTCAGTGTTAGATTTTATTATCTTGCTCTTCATAGTGTCTCTCTAAAAAAAAAAAAGGAGAAACCGGCCAGAATCTGGCCAATTTGGACATTATTCGAAAAACCAAGAAATTTTGGGTATATTTATTAATTTATAATTAACTTTGGATATTAATAAAAATGTCGGCTGCGTTGACAAGATTATTATTTTAGCAAGTTGCATAATGGCCCTTCTAATTTTTTTTATTAGTAAATAAGGTGCATGTCCAAATCCAACGCAAATTACCTTCCGATTTGAAAAAATGAAAAAAAAATGAAAAAAAAGGAATAATTAGATATCTTAGATACTTGCCTTCTAAACTAGGTTCCTTAGATACCTGTTTTCAGAGGGTACAGATTTTAACAGCAATATTTTGACTCATGCAACTTTGAGGTGAGAGAACTTTCACGTCGCAAAGGGACTCACTTCGATGGCGATGGGAGGCAGAGGGCCAATACACAGCACGATCGGCGTATCGAATCCTTAAGGCCGGTGGACCAATCAGGTGGAATTTTCAGTACGCATGGAGATGCTCGGCTCCGCCAACAGTAAGACTCTTCACAGTTCTGATGTTACAGGATAAGATCTTAACACGGGATGTCCTGCTGCGGAGAGGGATGCTAGTAGACCATCGGTGTGTTCTCTGTTTGTCGGACACAAGAGAAACAACACTACACCTTCTGTTTCGCTGCCCTCACGCTACGGCAATCTGGAATATCATCGCTATTCACGTGGGATGCCCTATTATGACACCGGCTCAATCGGTACAACAAACCTGGAGGTCATCTTGGCGGGCAACTAAGCCCAGTGCTATACGATGGAAACGCAAAGATTGGGCAACCTGCTTTATGTGCGCCTTATGGCACATATGGAAGCACCGCAATAAAGTTATATTTGGAGAGCCTATTGCCAGGCCGCTGGTGGTTGCAACAAGGAGTTTGTTGGAGATGCGACTTTGGAAGAAATACTGCTAATACTACGCCCCATGTTGGTCCGAACTAGGGATGGATGCACTGCTATATTGATGTACTGAAAAAACTCTTCCATATTAATGCACTACCTTGACAGTCGCTGTCAAGTTTTCAAAAAAAAAAAAGTTTTTAGAAATAACTGTTTTGTCCTTTTTTAATTGACAGTTCAAATTGGGTACGATACATAAAGAAGGAAACAATTAAATTATAATCAATACATACAGAAGGAAACAATAAAAATGTTAATTTTGACATAATATATTTGTTCGTCGTATTCTTTCTCTCACCTAGGGCTGCTAAAAAAGCTATTCGATTGACTTCGATTTAAAAAAAAATTCGCAACTAACTCGTTCGATTGAAGTTAGTTCTAAAACAAATCAAACCAGTTCGGTTCGAATCTTATTCAAACTCAAACTCAATTGGGTATAGTTCGTTCGAAATTGGTTCATGAACTATTTAGGTTCAAATCTCAAATTAACATGTATCGATTAAATTATAGCAACGCCAGTGGCTCAGTGCAAAATCAAGATTTCATTTCAAATATGTACAAATAGGTACCTGATATAATTAGATAAGATCCAATGCAATACTTAGTTTAAGCTATTCAATTTTTAAAAAATAACTAAGGGCGGTAGAGTTATAAAAAAAAACCGTAGTTCGTGATTCGATTCGAAAAAAAATCGTAATTAACTCGTTTGATTAAAGTTCATTTTGAAATAAATCAAACCAGTTCAGTTTGAATCTTATTCAAACTCAAACTCAAACTAGAACAAGTTTGATTTGATTTGATTCGTTTGCAGTCCTACTCTCACCTTATGGCTTTGATTTAAACACTCAATGGCTAAAGCGAAAAACTAATATAAATTGTGGTTCCTTTGATTTATCCTCAATTACGGTCTGATTTATAATATAAATTGTGGTTCCTCAAAATCCAATTTTTTGTATTTTTTGACAAGCCAAAAACTAAATAGAAAGCATATAATATTTGGGAATTTAAAAAAAAGTAATTTAAACTTATTTCACGGCATTAAATATGGAGCAATCAACAACATTAAAAGTATAATTTTGGTGGGGTTAATTAATCCTATTTTGTTATATATTTGTCTATCACTGTATATCGTTGTATATAACACCACTATTAATTTCAATAGTGATCGTCATTTATCATTAATTTTATTTTAGCTTTTCAACATGTTAAAGTTGTAGAAGAATTAGTACCACAAGTCTAAAAAACCCATTTTTAAAAAATGTTTTTGTCGAATCTATATAGATCGATAATGCTCGCATTAAACTTGCTTGTTCTCTACTAATTTGTAAAAAAAAATGGCACAGATAACACAATAAAAAGAAAATTATTTCTTAAAGTGTAGAATATTACTATTTGTGATGTGTAACTACATTGGTCCCTTTCTTGTATATTGTTTTGTTATAAATCTTTTTACTAGTTTTAAGTTTATAATTTAGGACAACACTTTATTTGTTTATATAACTATTAATCACGTTTAAAGTTATAATCAACTTGACCAACTAATTAATATATTGATAATTATATATCTAAGTTATCATTATATGCATTGTATAAACTACTTCATTTTAAGGAACTCTTTTCTGAGTATCTATTTTTAAAATACGCTAAATCAATTTCTTATTCTTATTTGTGAGACAATAGACATTTTAATTTTAATTTTCTTGAAGAATCATGCCATGTTGTTGATTGTTGAGAAGTAAGTGATATGCTGCACTTAATTAAATACCCCTAAATTAAGTATGAAGTATGAACCATCATATCCTCCTGGACATCTCCAGTTTGTGTGCACTGTATGGTTATGGGCATTGGGCTTTGTGGCCCATTTGCCTTTCCTTTGAGTCAAATCTCACTTGCACAAAATAGTATTCGCCAAATCTCACTTGTACAAAATAGTTTGCCACGAATCCGGATCCCCTAAAGTAACCCAATTTTTGGGTTTTCGATCGGGACGGTTCGATTTGATTCTGTCGCTCGAGATTGTTTCGGAATTCGATTCCGTCGTCGGAATATGTGCGTTCCACTTTGGGATGGATGGTCTCGGATTCGAATCAGACGGTCCCGATTTAAAACCAAAAAATTGAGTTACTTCACTGGATCTGAATTCTTCTGGCACTGGTTGACCGACATTTTATTAATATCCAAAGTTAATTACAAATTAATAAATATACCCAGAATTTCTTGGTTTTTGGAAAAATGTCCAAACTGGCCAGAAGCTGACCGGTTTCCTCCTTTTTTTTTAGACACTATGAAGAGTAAGATAATGAAATCTAACACTGAAAATTCGAATTTTTTGTTTAAATTATTTGTTAGATTACTTCTTTTGATGTATAATTATCATATTTATACTAAAATACGCTAAATTACTTGAAATTATGTTGAATTACACTATATTATATTAAATTATGCTAAATTATGTTAAATTATACTAAAATACGGTAAATTACGTTAAATTACATATTAATATAGATGATATATTTACTAAGAAGGCGAAAAACGACGACGAAACTTCAAACGGCCATAAAACGGCGCTCGAGTGTCCGATTTCAGCAAATGACCACTTTTCGGAAAGCTTGCGAAAATACGCATGCGTCAGTGCCCACGATGCTGGTTTTCAAAATTCAGAATTGCCAAAAAACAAAGAAAAGAGCCTCAAAACTTGAGTTGAAGTTTCCGATTAAGATTTTCATTTCTATTATTCAATCTAAGTAGCTCAGTAAATTAGTTATATAATGAACTTGTAGAATACCAATTTTTACTATTTTTGGAATTTTTTTACTATTTTTTATGATTTATGAAAGATGGCACAAAATCGGTCTAATTTAGCGTAATTTTGCGTAGTTTAGCGTAATTTACCGTATTTCATTATAATTAGCGAAATTAGTGTAATTTAGCGTAATTTAATGTAATTTAGTGTAATTCAACATAATTTAACATAATTTAGCGTAATATAGTGTAATTTAACATAATTTCAAGTAATTTAGCGTATTTTAGTATAAATATGCTAATTATACATCAAAAGAAGTAATCTAACAAATAATTTAACAAAAAATTCGAATTTTCAGTGTTAGATTTCATTATCTTGCTCTTCATATTGTCTCTAAAAAAAAAGGGGAAGAAACCAGCCATAATTTGGCCGGTTTGAATATTTTTCGAAAAATCAAGAAATTCTGAATATATTTATTAATTTGTAATTAACTGTGGATATTATTGAAATGTCGGCTCAAAGGATATGGATTCGCAATGCAAAGCATGCCCTTTTTAGGCTTGTTTTTTTCCCTTTTCAGAGTCCGAATTCGTATCCTTTTAACTCAAAAATTTGTGTTAAGATCCGTACCGTCCGATTTAAATCCGCACTAATATTAAAGAGTTTACGTGTTTATAGACGTGGACCAGTTTGGCCCGAATTCTGATCACACGGTCAAAAAATAAATTCAAACGGTACGTTAACGCAGACGATGAGGATTCGGTCCTCCATGGCAGCTCAACGATGAACATAAAAATTATTTTTATTATGTTTAAAAATATATTCCCTTTTTATTATTAGACAAAGCAGGACAAGGTGTTTCCCCGCTGTTCCAACTTCCAGTCTTCTCTTCCTTTCTTTCAATTTTCAATCATCCCTCGATCTCTCATAGGGTTTCGATCCGATTCGCCATGGCGAGCTCCTCTTCCTCCTCCTCCTCCAGTTCCTCCAGCTCATCTAGTCCGATGCGCGCCGTCGACACCACGCCTCTTCTCTCCAGTCCAAGTCGGACCACCGGGACCCAATCGAACGGTCTTCGGGGCGCTGCGAGCTTTCTCCGCCGCGCCGGAAGTCGTCGGATTATGCGCGAACCCTCAGTTGTGGTTCGCGATACCGCGGTTCAGCACATAGAAGAGAGACAATCCGACTGGGCCTACTCCAAACCAGTTGTCGTGCTGGATCTTCTTTGGAATCTCCTGTTTGTGGTTCTTTCTGGGGCCATGTTGGTGTCCAGCAGAAATGAGGATCCTTACGTGCCTCTTAGGGTTTGGGTTGCAGGTTATGTGCTTCAGTGCATTGTGCACATGGTTTGTGTGTGGCTTGAGTACAAGCGACGTGTCAGGTTTCGAAATAGTAATGCTGCTCAAGATCAAGAGGAAGATGATAAGCTCAGGTGAGAAAAAGGCTTAGTGTAGTAAAGCTCAGATTGGCAATGTCCTGATGTTTAACAATACTTGATAGCTCAGTTAGCCTTAATCATTCCTCCAGTTAGCAATTGAACGATAAAAAAGCACAAAGGTATCGGGTTCTACCTGTTATCTGAATGGTAATAGAAATCATATGCCTGGTACATAACAGTTCTGCTCGAGAACAAAAATAATATTAAACTTGGTAATTAGTGACTGAATCTAAATTCATTTATGTTGGCGATTTTGCATTAATAACTTAGCTAATTTATTTCTCATTAGCTATTGATGTACAAAGTGAAAAAGCAAAATAAAAAATAAGGTGGCAACTGATATCCACTGTAGAAATCAGTACCGGTAAGAGTTATAATTCGGGGACTCCAGAAATCCTCAATTCAGATAGAAACGGGTGGATTTGATATTTTAGAAACTCCAATTTGCTTGACTTAGTTTTCATGTTTTTCCTATTGAAGCTTTGCAAAACACCTGGAATCAGCTAATACAATGTTCTCTTTTATATGGTGGATCATTGGCTTTTACTGGATCTCTGCTGGTGGCCAGACACTATGTACTCAAGCCCCTCAGCTTTACTGGTATGCCCCTAAACTTTAAATATATGCTGCTGATCTTCATATTTGGCTGTCAAATTATCTGATTGATAATCTTTTAGTGGTGATATCGTAATTTGCCTTGATTGCTGCACCAACAGATAGGGTTTCTGTACTGCCTATATCATATAAGTGTAGGATCGGACTAGTACTTTACCAAACCTGAGATTGCAATGTGTAACTTTAGCCTTGCTAAATATCGTGGCTACTTTTAATTTATTGAAGTCTTGTACCTAGGCTCAATAGATAACTTTGGGATTAGTTCAAATACCACGAATTCCCTTGACATCTCCTAAAGAGTTGCCACCATCCATTCCCATGTGATCACAAAACAAATAGTATGCAATGTTGACTTGGCATTATAATAGACTGTGACATGACAATGAAATGTAACATGGCAAAATGATATGCTGACCTGACAATCCAATGTGTGGTGACATGGCAGTAAAAATATAGTGATTGTAAACATTATTTCTTGCTCAAGTACTTAGTAAAGTAGTTTGGAAGTGTTTGAAATATTTTTGAGGCCTTTTTCGCATTTGAAGCTCATGCGCAATGTGTCATAATTTGTCAGAATCTGACCATTGATGATATTAATTGTTGTTCATACCATTGTCATATACCAAAAATGTGGTGTGGTACTAAAGTTATGCTATTTTATTTTTACCTTTCAGGTTATGCATAGTGTTTCTAGCATTTGATGTATTCTTCGTTGTCTTCTGTGTGGCATTGGCATGTCTAGTAGGAATTGCAGTTTGCTGTTGCCTCCCTTGTATTATTGCCATTCTGTATGCTGTCAGAGAACAGGTACTCTTTTAACATGAAGAACATAGATACCCGTTTGGTGGGGGTTTGTGTATGAGGCTCTGAGCTTTTGCTTCATTTTTTACTCAATTGTTCTTTATTATTTTAGGAAGGGGCTACTGAAGAGGACATTCGTCAATTGCTGAAATACAAATTCAGAAGAACAGTTGTCTCTGAAAAGGTGGAGGCTGAAACTGGAGAGTTCATTCGTGGTGGTATCATGACCCAGTGTGGTACCGATCCTCCTGTTGAGCAGCCTCTTCAGGCTGAAGATGCGGTACGCTTATTAAATACTCTCTTTGGGTACTTGGGACCAGTTAATATTTTTGCTTGATACAGATAGGAACAGATCTCCAGCCAATGCTGCATGAAATTTTATGATACTGCTGTAATAGTCAATATAACCTGGTGTCCTGATATCAGTTGATGGTTAATTTTGTGCTCGACTGCAATACTATTTAAGCACGGGATAAGTACCCCGCCTATTATAACATAAACAACAAATATTTTATAATATAACAATGCCCACAGTATTTATCTTTGTTATATGAAATCATGCTATATAGGAATGTTGCATATGTCTCTGTGGATATGAGGATGGCGTGGAGCTACGAGAGCTCCCTTGTGGTCACCACTTCCACTGCTCATGTATAGACAAGTGGCTCCTTATCAATGCCACCTGTCCTCTTTGCAAACTCAGCATCATCAAAACTGACAACTATGGCGATGAGGAAGTCTAGATGGTTTCATCTCTCTCTCTCATACACACAGCTGATGTGTTATATTTGTGTATTATAATATGTGCATGTACTTGTTTTCGGCCTGTTGTGTCGAGGCTTGTTTGGTATTACAATCCGCCTCCCCATGTGAAGTTTTTCTCAGGTGAGATGTCTCCTTTTGATGTAGGCTTGATTGAAGAAGACATTTATTTGAGTGGGTTTTTGTTCATAAAGAAGCATTAATTTCTTTTTGAGAGAATGGTGTAGCTGTAAATTCATTGTTTGATAAAGGGAAAAAATAAAGTAACTAACAACTTGCTTAAATTTCGTGGAAAGAATTATTTGTTATAAACTTGGTCTTACCTACTTTTAGTTCAGTTTGTCCTCAGTTTCTTGATTCAAATGCTTCCCTCGATCTAGTAAAGGAGAATCTCTAGTTCTCTACCTTTGACAGTTAATGTCACATTTGCTCAAACTCAGGTTACGGAACATTAGTTAAGGTTGTGCCCCGTCGACTGTTGGATCAAAACTTAGTTCCAAGATTGGCGGCCCCACATTCCTACCATAGATATGACAGGTTACAGGCTCACTGCATCCTTTCATTGAGTTCTTGCTTTTGGTTGCTAACTTCAGCGTTGGTGCTTTTTTCTTAAATATTTTTCCTTAATCTTGAACCCATGCCTCAGCTCTGTTACAAGTTCTCTTGCATCAAAACACCTTGTATTCTTTGTACTCAGTTGCTTTATTGATGCTGTTTTAATTAAACGGACAATTTAAGATTAATAACTAGATGTGATCTAAACGAGATATTATGGGGTGAAATCAGATTTATACTGGCAGTAAACAGTGATGTAGAATGATCGTCGGGATGAAATGGTTTTATCAAATTTTTAACGATGTGTTGGTGACTTAAAATGTGAATAATTGTTTGTTATGATCACCAATGATAAAAAAAACGACTACTTTCAGAATTGCAACACAGAAAGTAAGATCTCCAATCTCCATAGATGGATCTAGTTTTGGGCTGGAGGTGTTAATTGAGAAAGTGAATCCTATTTTAGTAAGATCTCCATAGATAGATCTAGTTTTGGGCTGGAGGTGTTAATTGAGAAAGGGGAGTGCTATATTGAGTGTATGTATTTTAATTTTGAGAACTAAGAGAATTTTTTATACTTCTATATCTAATTTACCCCTTATTCTTGAAATCTCTAATAATATCACATATTTTTATTTCTATATATATCTAGATTCATTAATACCTTTAAGTGTACATAAAAGAAAGTAATTAAATGCATTTATATAATAAAAAGAAAGTTTGTTGCACAATTTTTTTTACACGCCAACTTTTTTTCTATTAAATGCTGAAATTTTTTATGTAAAAGAACTTGTAATTTTACTAAAAAAGAATTATGTTATTTCCCCAATATTCATTGATATAGCAGTAAAAATCAACAGCAAATATTTTCAGTTCATTGTGCAGAGATAGTAAAGATCATCACATATTTATATATAGTATTTGTAAAATCGATAAATCAGGAAATGACCTTCTCTCGTGGACCACTGTGTTATGAATTTATAGCTCAGAAAAACTAACTAAAACTTGTTAAGTTAAAAATTATTAGGCTAATGAAAATATAGAATTGTGTGTGTCTCTATATATTTATAAGTACCGACATGTCATTTTACAATAACATGTAGTGTAAAAATATCAAAGTATGGATCAAATTGTGCAAATGAATAAATATATTTGTGTCATTTTTCTTCTAGTGAACTCCAACTTTATAAATTACTAACTAATTAAATATCATTTTACATCTAATTTTCAGAAGAAAAGAAGGTCATTGCACAACAAATAAAAACGACAAAAGTAAATATTATTACGTACTATTACATATATTGTTGGAAGTGCGAATAAATTTTCAATTGTTGTTATGCTCAATGGACATGCACGAAAAATAATTTAAAATCAAGAATAATGAAAATTAGAAAAAGTAAAATACAAGAAACTTACATGTAACATTTGCGATCTCATCCATCCAATCTTTTCTTATTTTTTGTCGGAACAATTCATGACTCGGCATAATTAATTAAAATAAATCCTTGGTATAGAATATAGATGAAACTAGTATTTTTTTCTCTAAAAATTTAATTTTTAGCAAAGATAATATTAATATATCATTATCAAATAAATCATAATTCTCTGTAGCAGCTTAACTATTTTTCATTATAGATTATAGTCAACACCATATGAATGTATGCCATAGAAAATCAAAATTTTCCATTAGAATTTACTTCCATATAAAGTGGGGCTAATTAAACGCCTGGCAGGTATGATCCTTTGATCCTATTAGATAGTTATCTTTGTAAAGAATCAATTAATTAAGTTTAGAATATAAAAAAAGGAAGGTATTTATTAGGGGCAAAGGTGGTATAAAAGTAAAAGAATTCATTGTGCGCTGAATATTTGAAAGTAAGCCCTCAATATAGCGCTACCCATTGAGAAAGTGAATCCTATTTTAGAGCTCGGCAAAATCGGGAAGAACTAGGATATTATAAATTGTTAGGGTTAGCGTTCCACTCTCCTATCAACGCCGCCAGTCTGCAATCAAGGTGCAAACTTTTTTTTTTTTTTTTGGTTTTTTGGTCGATTCGAATATGTCTCGCATACAAAATTGAAATTGGGTGGTCTGTAATATCTCTGAATGGATCCCAGATGTTTGGAGTTCTATTAAGATAACTTGTTTGCGAATTCTAATGAATTCGGTGGGTTTACCGGTTCACCCACTTTCTTCAAAAAAAAAAAAAAAAAATTGAAATTGGTTATAGAATAGAAGTATTTTAAGCCTGATATGGGCGTATCTCTGACCTTTGCATCAGATAGCACAAAGACGTTCAGAAATGATTGCAACCAGTATTTAGCTAGCAGAAAAGAAAGAAAAAAATCAGACATCGCAAGGAAAACTAAAATACATATAAAATTTTCCCTGCTTTCATAAGTTTCTTTCAAATATATATGGATAAGATTTTTTTTTTTCTCATTACCAACTCTTTGATTTCTGAAATGCTATACATGCAGTTCTAGGGCCTTGAAGATTTTTAGAATGGCAGTTATTTCAAAAATGAAAATAATGACAAGAGATTGGACAGAGCTGAACCCGGAGCTGCTCCATCTGATTTCAAAGAAGCTAGGAAACCTGTCAAACTTTATTCGGTTTCGTTCGGTGTGCAAGCAGTGGCGATCAGCTGCTGACCCTGCTGACCCTCCCCCACAACTACCTTGGCTCTTGTATCCTGCAACTCTCAGACGCGAAGAGGCCAACACTAACACTGACTACATCCTCTATTCTCTATCCACCAACTCATCCTCTCAAATCGAACTGCCAATAACGTATAAAGGGTTTAGATATCATAACACGAAAGAGCCATCTATTGGCTTCATTCTTGTTGATCAGCATAAACAAATTCTTAAACCTCCATATCAGCTTATGGTTCCATATCTGTTTAATCCGCTTACTGAAACCAAAATCCTTCTTCCTTTTACAGAGGTTAAATATTATTATTCACTCTACATGGGCCCAGACAATAAGAGCAACTCAAGCATGGTAAAATCTGGAGTCCATTTGGTTGTCTACACAATCCAGAACAGTGCGTTGGAGATTTGGTCTTGGCGATCTGATAGCAACGAAATGACCAAGTTCAAAATCCCTTTTTTAACATTTGTAGTTGGGTACTACAAAGGGAAAATATTTGTTTATTTATCTGAAACAAGGGAAACCAAGGTTTTTGACATGACCACCGAAGCAGAGATGAATATAGTGATACCACATCCTGTGGAGTGTCTCCACTTTAACTTATTTGTTGAGGCAATGGGGGATCTGCTTGCAGTGGCATACCCACATCCAGGTGAAGGGGGGTGCGATAGTCATCAGGTCAAGGTGTACCGATTGGAGCACACAGATGTCTTTGGGCAGTGTAGATGGATCAAGTTGAAGGGGATTGGAGAGAGAGTTTTGTTCCTTGGCAGTCCAGCTGCTGGATTTTGTTTGAGTGCCAGTGATTTTGAGGGATTGAGAGGGAATTGCATCTACTACATGCGGGATTGTCAAGACGTAAATAAAAAAGATGGTTTTCGGCATTATAATCGTCTTTTAAGGTACGACATGGAGAATGGCACATCAGAAGAGCTGCTGAACTGTGTTGCATTGAGTGCCACATGGTTTATGCCATGTTTGAGCTAGCCTTACACTGTCTGTTGCTAAACTATCGTTGTTTTGTTTTTTTTGTTTTTTTTTTATTGAGGCGCTTGTTGTTTGAAACAGTATCCATTTAATGTAATTGCCAATAAATTAAATTTGATTCATTTTTATATTCCACAGAATTGACGGGGAAAAAAAAGCCACAAACAAATTGTTTTTGCAAGAATTTATATATTTGAAACCAAAATACAAAAAGAACTAACCTTAGGAACCGATGGACGTCTGATGAGTATAATTAAATGTTCTTTGTTAAAATATTAATAGACATAATATCCCTGACTTTGTCATAGTATCGACTATTAGATGTTGACAATGAACTTCCACCGAACCACCAAAAGAGTAAACCAAATAAAAGTACACAAGCTTAAATGGGAACTTTTGTGCATTTAGCCATTTACACACTATCAATATAAAATGCCGGAATAAATGTAGCAAGTGAGAACTTACATCAGAGTGGAACGCTTGATTTTGCATTTTTTAAGGTACAGTCATAATTACAGGTTCGCAGGGGCAGATTTAGGATTTTTGTCGGGGGGCAAAAAAATATCGAATCGGGTTTAAATATCTTATCAGGTTTAAATTCATTAACCAATTGGGTACTCGACAAAAAATAATACTTTAACTTATACTTTCCAATACTTTGACTTGTAATTTCTGATGCTCTGACTTATAATTCTAATTACCAATAAAAATTCAACAGATTTATTTCAATTTTAATCCTAAATTTAACTCGAATTACAAATTAAACATTTAGAGGGGAGCAAAAAAAATTTCAGGAGGAGCAAAATCGATCGAAACCGATAAATCTCCACTAAAACGCAAAACTCAGGAGGGCAGCTGCCCCCTAGAATACTCTGGGTCCTGCCCCTGGAGGTTTGAGAGGACGATTTTGAATTTGTAATCTTCTACAGAAAAAAAAAACATTACATTAGCACTAAATCAAAGACCAATGCTCGTATCTAAAAAAATTAAATTGGCAATAGTCTTATTTGACAATATAATAGTAAATACATCAATAATTAATTAAAATCAAAATATATATAGATAGTTTATTTAATGTTTAAATAGGATGTATATTAAATTTTTCCTAATTAATTATTGATTGATCATTCATGACTTCATCTGGAAATTTAACGGACTTATTTACGCTGTAAATTATATATATATATATATAGAGTTGGGCTACGGTGCTTCGCGAAGTAAAGCGAGTATTTTACTTCACGCTCATATTTTGCGATTTCAAAGTTCAAAATGTCGATCCGAACTGTTCAAGTTGATCTCCATATTAAATTGTGCTCGGAGACCAAATTTTACATTTTTTTGGAAATTGTTTACTATTTTTTTAGAATTTTTGAAAATCGCTGTTTTTCAAAAAATCTAGGACCATAAAAAACAACAATTTCAAAAATTCTAAAGAAATAGTAAAAATTTCCAAAAAAATGTAAAATTTGGTCTACAAGCACAATTTAATATGGAGATCAATTTGAACTGTTCGGATCGACATTTTGAACTTTAAAATCGTAAAATATGAGTGTGAAGTAAAACACTCGCTTTACTTCGTGAAGCACCGTAGCCCAACTCTATATATATAGAGAGAGATAATAGCTAATATACAAACGTTTGTTCCTGGACTCGGGAACAAATGGTTCGGTTCTCCAATTTTCAAAGTCCATCGATCCAAACCGTTAGATATTCAATCTATATTAAAATGTGCTTGGAGACCAAATTTTACATGTTTTGGAATTTGTTTACTATTTATTAAGATGGTTTGAAAACTGCGGTTTTTATTAAATTTCTGCAGCATTGAAAAACAACGGTTTTCAAACTAGCTTAATAAATAGTAAAAAAATTCCAAAAAATGTAAAATTTGGTCTCCAAACACATTTTAATATAGATTGAATATCTAATAGTTTGGATCGACTGTTTGGACTTTAAAAATCAGAGAACCGAACCGTTTGTTCCTGAGTCTAGAAACAAACGTTTGTATATTAGCCATTCTCTCTCTATATATATATATTTAAATTTTCATCTTGTTATTTGATAATATTTTATCAGCTATCACGATATGAACGAAGTTTGATTGTGAATAGACCCATTTTTCTAAATAAATCAGAATTACAATATAGTAAACAAATTAAGCAGTGGCGGTAGTTCAAGTCGAATTTGTCCCTTCTTCAGCATTGCAAATGTTTCAGCCCGAAATTTTTAAAAACCCTCAACAAAAAACAATTAGACTAAAAGACCACTAATATGTGAGAATTTAATATTTACCCGGACCGCAATGTGAAATGGCAGACTCTAAAACTGGGGGCCGCCATTTATTGTTGCGGCCCGCTAAAACCAAAATTTCAAATTGTTTCACTGAGTTTTATTGATTTGTTTAATATTTTTTCAAAAATAGAAAGAACAACTAATTATTTGAACATATTAGAAAGAACATCAAACAAATAGATAAAACATCTTATAATTTAGATGTACTAAAAGGACTCCGAAACATTTTTCAAGCAGGATTTTTCCTGGCTGCAAAAAAATTAAAATATTTCTTGGTGTGTTACTGGAAAAAAAATAAAAATGCTTTGAATCTGAATTATTGATCCCGATTCAAAAGTCACTTATAGGTAAATAAATAGATTATCGTTATTCTTCTAGTACATTCAAATTCTAAGATACTCTATCTATTTAAAAAAATGATTTGCCATCATTACTAAATGTCAAATCAATTTTTTTTATAAAATAAATGGAGTATCTTACAATTTGAATGTACTAATTTTTTTATTTATCTAGAAATGACTTTTGAACCGGAATCAATAATTCATATCCAAAACATTTTTTTTTTCCAGTAACACACCAAGAAATAGTTTAATTTTTTTACAACTGGAAATCATGCCTGAAAAATATTTCGGAGTCCTTCTAGTATATCTAAATTATAAGATGTTTTATCTATTTTGTTTGATATTCTTTCTAACATATTCAAATTGTTAGTTGTTATTTCTATTTTTTAAAAATATTAAACAAATCAATAAAAACTCAGTGAAATAGTTGATTTTTTTTTTGTTTTTGCAAGGCCGCAACGACAAATGGCGGCCCCCAAACTTAGAGTCCGCCATTTCATGTTGTGGCCCGGGTAAATATCGAATTTTCACAGATCAATGGTCTTTTGGTTTATTTTTTTTTGTTTGAGAGTATTTTAAAAATTTCGGTGTTTGAGCACCTGTCCCAAGTCTTCATCTATAAAAGTTATTATTAGTTTACTTAAAGGAGAATTTCGGTATAAGTTATAAAAAAATCTTTTGCAGTAATATTTTAATGCTTCCATTTTTTTCCGAAACTTTTTAGTTATAATCTGAAAAGAAAAATACAAAATTCGTATTAGCCTTATAGGGCTACAAGTACGTATAAGAAATCCTCCAAATATTTTAATGAGAGTTTGGGTACCTATAAGGCTTGTAAAAATGTTTAGAGAATGAGTTTATTGTAATTATAACTTTATCAGGACTGTTTATGTAATTGTACTTTTCCTTTTCAAGCTGATTCTAATCTCAACCATTTAATAAACACATGTACCATTTAATAACTTAGCATCATTTTCCTAAATTTAGGAGTCACCTAACTCACTTGGTACCAAACCGAACCGAACCTACTGGATTAACATTCACACCACACCACACTGCCGTTAGTGCGTCTCTCTCACAGTTTCACAATCCCTCCTTTTGTTTTCCCTTCTTTCTCAGATCTACACAACAAACACACTTCCATCTGTATTCATATCACCGACAAACCGCATCTTCTCCTCTCGTTTATAACACCGACAAACCACATCTGTTTCCTCAGAAAAACATAGGACAGAGAGAGAGAGAGAGAGAGTCATGGCATCAGCCAATGTACTTGTTCTTGTGCTAGTCTTTTTGTTTGATCTTGTCGCTTTTGGATTGGCTGTGGCGGCTGAGCAGCGGCGTAGCACGGTAAGATTTCTGTCCCTTCTTCTCTCTCGTTCTCTCTAACATTTTAGTCGAGTTCCATTTCCAATACTCGTTTTGAAACTTCTTAATGCCATCTGTTGTAACTCTATGTTTGAAGCAATTTTAGAATAATTTCAATAAATTTTGCCCCCGTTTTGGGGGACACTTGTGAAGATTGGGGTAGCAAAGTCTATATCTTGTCAATTGGGGCTGGATTCTGTGATAATGAATTGCAAATCAAGATTTTTTCTTAAGATCTGAAAGGCTGAAACTCCCCTTACAGTTACAATTTTTATGACACTGTTTCATTTGTTCTTTTATGTATTGTTTTGTAAATCAGGCATCGGTTGTGTCAGATTCAGAAAAGAATTATTCGTATTGTGTGTATGACTCCGACATATCGACTGGGTATGGTGTTGGTGCTCTCCTTTTCCTACTGCTGAGTCAAGTTCTCATCATGGTCTACAGCCGCTGCTTCTGCTGTGGCCGGGTCCTCAAACCCGGCGGGTCCCGTGCCTGTGCCCTTATACTCTTCCTCTTCTGCTGGTAATTTATTTATTTATTTATTGCAGTAAAATATTGATTAGTACATGTGGTTACTCAACTTCACATGTGCATGTTTTGACCAGAATTGTATTGACCAATGAGATGCTTTTTGGAGTAACTGAGTGAAGTAAAGTCACCATAAATTAAGGCCTACTGAAATTGTGTTGCTCTTGATAAGATCAAATCTAAAAAAATTATATTTTGAACAAATATTAACTTTTTTAAGCACATTTGATTTGTGTCCGCAAGTGAAGGAAGTTTCACATGGTTGAAGAGAATCTACGGAATAAGTACATACCAACTTTTTCACACATATAAGAAAATAATTCTTTCGAATGCTATGTGCTAATTTCATTTAGTTTTGAAATTTGATCTCTCATTTAGAGAACCGAGTCATGTCGAATCCTTTTGTCTGGGTCAAAGGGCATGATAAATTCTTGTAAAGAACATGCATAGGTTCCTTGATAAATATGTTACATGTAGATCAATCTGGGTTGAAATTATCCTTCTAACAGCTTGAAGGTTTTTTTGCTACTGCTTAATTGCTGTTTAATTGTGAAATCATATAGCTCATTTCCTGTTCTGTTATGTCCATGTTTTATGTCTGCTTGATATTGTAGCATTTCTATGCTTTATAAACTAAAAAATTAAACCTAAAAAAAGATGATGCATCAACCTAGAAGTACCACTAATCATGAGCTGCTGAATAAAATAAATGACAGTTGCCACTAGATTAGTGTTCCCTCAAGCAATCATGTGCATAGTTGTTCACTAAACGTGCTGGGGTTTCACATTGTGTATGCCAATCAAGCATTAAATGCCAAATTGTTAACTATCCCAATTTTAGGATGCTAGTGTCCATTCCAAGCAAAAAAAAAAAAAACCAATAGGATTTTCTTTTCTTTTTTGTTTCAAATTTTCTAATATTGTATTCCATTTTGAGATAATGTATCAACTTTGAGTTTGCATATGAGCACACAATAGAAAATGTACCTAATTTCAGTGATTATATCTCTTAAAAAACCGAGAACTTGCAAGACATTTGCATAATCACATTCAATTTTGTGGTTACAGGTTGACTTTTATAATTGCTGAGGCATGTCTACTGGCTGGGTCGGTAAGAAATGCGTACCATACAAAGTACCGCACTCTCTTTGTGAACGACCCGCCTTCTTGTGAGACTGTACGGAAGGGAGTTTTCGGCGCAGGGGCTGCCTTTGTATTTTTCACTGCAATTCTTTCTGAGTTCTATTACATTTCATTCTCTAAGGCTCGTGATGCTGCCGGTGAGACCTCATATGCAGGTGCTACCATTGGCATGAGCAACTACAGTTGAAAAATGGTTTCTTTGTTATGAGAGGAGAGAGAGTATTACATCTTTCTATTCTATTATTAGGTTTCTTGTTTTTGTGTACTTAAAATTAGTTGTATACTTGTACAACATTGGATGAGGATGGATGAATATGTTCGTTCGTTGCTCTATCAGTATTCTTTTAGAAAACCTCTTGTTTCTGTATCCAGCATTTTGTTTTGTGTATTTATATCCCTTGTTTTTGAAGCTTCATCATACTCATATTTAAAACTGTGAAAATGAGATTCCGAATTGCCCGAGGTGTGCCAGCGGAAGAAGTCTAGATAACAAAGTGGAGGTATAGAAGATGGATGAATATGTTCTCTCGTGAGCGAGATGGACCAATCAGCCGGTCAATTCAATATTATTAAAAGTAAGGTTGGGTTGCTATCAAGATTAAATCGTGATCGTTAATAAAATGAACGGCCGTAGATTCTATCCATTCTACCTCCAGCAGCTGGGAGAATAATGGATATGGATTCGGAGAAGGGAGAAGGAAAGTGAAGAGAAATATGGGACCAATGCCATTGGGTCATTTTGACAAAAGAATTTAAGAGAGAGTATTTTGTTTGATATTTTCGAAAGAAGAGTTATTTTATCAAATTTCCCATTACTTTCGTGTATTTAAAACAAATATGGGACTCAACACTTCTCCGCAGTGACGTGACGACTTTAATATAGTTGTCAGTTGAACCCAAGAACATTTTTTATACTTCGGCAGAAAAAATGAAACATGTACCAGACATTTTTTTTTTTTTGAATACAAGCTCGTAGGCATAAAGTAGACAATTGATGGAACCTGATAGACTCGACAAAACTCGAGCCGACATTTTTATTAATATCCAAAGTTTAATACAAATCATTAATTATGCCCAGAATTCAATCCAATATCGAAAAATACCCAAACCGGCCAGAAAATGGCCGGCTTGGTACTTTTTTTTTTTTTTTTTAAAACCCGCAAAAACTCTATAAAACAGCCACCCCTCCTTCATTCCAATGCACACAGCCCAAGGCAGCTTCGGATCTACTGTTGAGGTAATTTTTTTTATTTTTTTTATTATTATGTTTTATTTTATAGAATAATTAATTATATTATTAAAAAAATTAAATTTAATTAAAAAAACCCAAAACCCAATACCTTAAACCCTAAACCCTAAACCCTAAACCCTATACCCTATACCCTAAACCCTAACCCTAAACCCTATAACCTAAACCCTATACCCTATACCCTATACCCTATAACCTAAACCTTAAACCCAAAAAGAAGTAGTAACCAGTCAATTGTTTACTATTTAGTTACCTGACAATTGTTTACCATTTAGTAACCTGACAATTGTTTAACATTTTGTAAAATGTAGTTTGTTTACCATGGCATTTATTTCATTACACTATGGTGGGAAGATGCTTAATAGTGCACAAGGGGCGTATTACAACAAAGATGCAGCTCATTCATTAATGATTCCAGATGACATCTCACTTTTGAACCTGAAATCCATAGTTTACACACACACCGGTTACAACCCAGAAAGGTCCCGATATTGCCATCCCTCCAACGGGAAATGGATTGTTGCGAAACTGGTAGATGAGAGTACGTGGAGAGGCATGTTTGGTTATTTGAGATCCGAAGGGAATTTTCTAATAGAAATATTTGCTAGAAGAGTTCCGGTAGAGCCCGGGGTTGGAAGTTCGGGCTCTGGATCAGCGGCACCACATTATACCCCACAACCAGAAACATACAGACGTGACTCCACCTTACCCCCTCAACGAACCTGACTCAGATACCTACAACTACGTCACTCCACCAGCACCTCAACGAAGACACTCAGTTGCATCCCCACCTAGACACAATTGAGGCAGACCAAGACACTCAGTTTCAACCCCACCTAGATCCGTAAATGTGGCTCCTTTACCGTTACCTCCAGTATCACCTTACCCCAGACCTGCACCAGTAGACGATGCAACCTGCCCGGACTTTGAAGATATTAATGAAATACCGGAGGACGATCTGAGGAGCGGGGATGAATTTGAGGGAGAAATGTGGGGAGATTCAGATCACATGGAAGGTTGCGATGAAGACGGGCCGGTTGAAACAGCTGAAAGGCACATGGGTCGTACTGATGAGGGGGGGTGCTTAGTGGCCGGACTGATACGCACCCGTTCCCAGACCTCAATGATGTTTCTGAGTTTAGAGAAGCAGATATTGGTTATTATGGGCAACAGATTGAGTACAAAGGTGAGCTGACTGCAAACCAATATTTTAAAAGCAAAGAAGACCTAATGAAGAAGATCAGAGAGCACCATATAAAAAACAATCAGGAGTTCAGATCTTGGAAAAGTGACAGGGATCGGGTTACTCTGGTGTGTAAGGACAAGAATTGTCGTTACGAGCTCAGGGCAAAGCCGACGGGATGTGCAGACGCATGGGTTATAACTAAGCAAGACAGGCCTCACACATGTAGGACTGAGCACACGAGGGACGACCACGAATGTCTAACGGCATCACTCATTGCCGATGTCATTGAGAACAGCATTAAAAAGGACCCGTGTATGAGCATCCAGACGGTGGCAGACATTGTTTTGGCTGTGTATAACAATGTGACACCTAAATACAACCGATTGTGGAGGGGCCGTGAGCTGGCAATAGCCCGACAATTTGGGAGTTGGGAGATTTCATACAGCTTGCTGAGACCACTATTGATGGCAATTTGCCACAACAATCCCGGCTCGACCCACCAATTTCTGACCAGCCCGGTACGGAATAAGGAAACAGGACTAATTATGCCAGGTGTTGTCCAGTTTAGAGCCGTAGCCTGGGCGTTTGGTCCATGCATTGCAGCGTTCCAGTACTTGAGACCAGTGATCAACATAGATGCCTGCTTCTTGTCTGGGCGATATGAGGGGAGGCTTTTGATAGCTTGCGGCTACGATTCTGAGAACCAATTGTTGCCTATTGCATTTGCAATTGTGCGGTATGAGGATACTGAGAATTGAGATTTTTTTCTTGCAGTGGTTAAGGAATGAAGTGCTCGGCCCGTGTAAATTTGTATGTGTCATATCGGACCAGCACAAGGGGATCAAAGCTGCATTGACAGCTGAATACCGATGGCCTCCCGAGCTTTTGTGCACAGGTATTGTATGCAGCATGTTGCTGACAACCTGGTCCATAACTGTGGAGGAGACAGTTGGTACGGATGGAGGTTCAGGGAAGGAGCAAAGAGGAAGAAGCCGAGAAGATTGAAAGAGATGTTCGAAGAGTTTGCTCATGTATGTCTAACTTATAACATTTCGTTTAATTATCTTATAAGAATTTTATAAAAATGAAATAACACCCCTTTGTTTTTGTGCAGCTAAATCCGAAGTGTAATGCATATTTAAAGAGGGTGGGCAAAGTACGTCCTAATGATGTGATGGAGCCGTCCAATTATGAGAAAATTTTCCAAACCTGTGATGGAGGATACCGGTTTGGTATCATGACAACAAACGGCTCCGAGTCACTCAACAATGTCTTCCGAACGAGTCGTAGATTGCCTGTTTGTGCCATAGTGGAGGATACGTTCTACACGTGCAACAGATGGTTTGTTGAGCGGCGTCAGCGAGCAATGAAATTACAAGACAAGGGACAGGTTCTTTCTGACCGGATTTTGCAAAAGATCAAAAAACATTGGGGGAAAGCTTCAAAAATGAAATTGGTGCGTTACACGCAGGGCCAAGGTCAGTACCAAGTTTTATCTCCAAATGAGTACGTTCCTTGCACCCGTAGCGACATGGGCAACATGGAACCCACTCACAGGGAGTTCATGTATATTGTGACGCGCGGTCCCGACAGACAAATGGAATGCACTTGCAGAGGTATCCAATTAACTTATATTCCGTGTGCTCATGTCTTAGCTGTTTGCCGTGACCGAAACTGGCAAGAGGACGACTTTGTTGCAGACTGGTATAAAACACCCTATCTTGTGAGTACTTGAAACCATGTGTTCATTCCAATTAGCAAAATGGGAGACTGGCCTCCTAATCCTGGAGACAGAATCCTTCCGAGTAGTGGTTGGATTAGGAAGGGGAGGCGAAAACACACCCGTTATGTAATGATGATGGATGAAATGGAAGGTAGACGAAGGGGGCATCAGCCTCGCCGTTCCACTTCCGATAGGCAACGAAGAGGTATGTAACATTCATCCAAAATTATTTTTCTTTTCAATTTATACCAACTTACTAAGTAACACATGCAAATGCAGAGGCAAGAAACGCAGCAAATGCGGCAGAAAATGAGCGAGTAATGGTGTCGGGAAGTGGGTCCGGAGGGTCATGGCGTAGCACAGCTACGAGCCGTTTAGATGCAACTGCTATGTATGCCGAAGCAATGGGAGAGGCGGTTGCCATAGGAGGAGAGGCGGTTGGGGTGCAAGGGGAGCCATCTGTCCAATCGAGGAGGTCCACTACTAGACGCACAACAAGAGCATCTACAAGCCAAGCAGGGTCATCTGGAGCCTAGGCCGGCCCATCTACAAGCCAAGCAGCGCCATCTGGAGCCCAGGCCGGCCCATCTAGTGAGCAACCAGAGCCATCTGCTAGGCCATCTCGTAGGGTATCTTTCGCAAGTGGTTTACTTCGGAGATTAAATTTTAGATGTGGCAATAATAGGTGATTTGTATGCATGTTGTAAAAAGTGTGTGGACTCTATTTGCAATTTGTGTGTACTTTATTATTTTGAACGAAACTCAGAAATGAAATATTTGACTCTAATAGAAATCACCTAAAACAAAAATAATGCAGGTTTTAAAAAAAAAAAAAAGTACCAAGCTGGCCAGAAAATGGCCGGCTTAGGGAGGGAGTAAGCCGGCCATTTTCTGGCCGGCTTGGGTATTTTTCGATATTGGATCGAATTTTGGGCATAATTAATAATTTGTATTAAACTTTGGATATTAATAAAAATGTCGGAAACTCGAGGGATAAAATAAAAATTGAGGGAAAATATTAGACTATGGGATAAAATAAGATCAAAAGACAGAAATAGACTGTAAAAATATACTCTGCGTCAACTCCCGCAAACTCTCTATGTATATATAAAAGATTACGACATTTTAATTTTATTTTAATTTTTAATTTTTTATTAAGAGCTTGTAAAAATGTACTCATAAATAATTTCTAGACGTTAATATATCAACTTAATGATTCATATAAATATAAAATTAAAAAGTGATAATTTCTTATGTGTACATAGCGAAAATAATATAAATCACATCTAACAACTTTATTTTAACATATAAATTTTAAAATCTTATTATTTAAAATTAAAAATAAAGACACATTAGAAGTATAAAAAAAATAAAAATATTTGAACCGTCCTGAAAATAACTGCAGAAATAGGCTTCAAAGTATAATAATTTGGTTGCTTTCCCTGGGCCTGTAGATACATTCATTCAGTCCTCAGCCCAATAGAAACGGGAAATAAAGAGAGAGATTCCAGAATTGCAACACAGAACGTAAGATCTCCATAGATAGATCTAGTTTTGGGCTGGAGGTGTTAATGGAGAAAGTGAACCCTATTTTAGAGCTCGGCAAAATCTGGAAGAACCACGATATTATAAATTGTTCGGGTTAGCGTTCTACTCTCCTATCAACGCCGCCAGTCTGCAATCAAGGTTCAAACTTTTTTTTTGGGTTCTTTCAGTCGATTCCACAGCCACATTTGTTTTCCAAGCAATTTGAAAGGGCCAAATGGCTATTTGTGCCATTGTGTGCTCGGGGACATTGGATTCTTGCAACAATAGATTTGAAAAACAAAGTAATTCAGTTGTACAACTCCTTGAAGGATCAAGAGGGAAACATGTATTGGTTCAATCCCCATATTAATACAATGCACTGGGTCAAATATTTCTTGTCTTGGAGGCTAGATGAGTACTAATATTCATTCTTAGTAGATGTATAAATAGTTTCATTGTGCTTGTATGAATACTTCAATGCTTATATTGTATTCAATAGTTTCATTGTCCTTGTATTCAATACTTCAATATTGTTGTATTAATATATACTTACCTGCATTGATTATTTTGTGTTAATCAGGAGATGAAGAATGGATGAAGGTTGAGTATACTTGGATGGGATGTCCATGCCAAGAAGGTTCGAATGATTGTGCTATTTTTATCACCTAATATGTGATATGTAAACTGTTTTGCTTGGTCTTACTGTGATGTTTTGTGCATTGGCAAACTGCCATTTGTTTCAGTATACTGTGATGTTTTGTTGTTATATGGTTGGACATCCTTAGGCAACTATGAACTATGAACTTGTTTTAATACTGTGTTGTTTTAATTTTTTTGTCATGAATTTGTCTTAATATTTTCTTGTATATTTGTTTAAAATTTGTCATGAATTTGTCTTAATATTTTCTTGAATACTTGAAATATTCTCACGCTTAGAATGACATGTCAGTTTTTATCTATGAATAAACTGTGATTACATCAAAACATCACGCATAAACTGTGATATGTTGAGTATTCATAGGTATGAATTTTTAAAGAAGTAGTTATGAATAATTCATTGCTAAAAAAAATTGTTACTTACTGTTTCATATATTAATAGTTTGAAAATACAAACGAATATGATGGATATTTTCAATTAAAAATTTACACTTCAGTAATTAGCTATGAATACTTGATGTGATAGAGATCCGTATAGGTTCTTCATTAACATATTGGGTACAAGATAGGTAGTGGTCCCCAGTTACATATTCATAATGGTTTTTTGAATAATTCTTTGTGAGATATATATTCGTACTTTAGTTTGTAGATATGAATACTTTATATTTTGTATGTGAATTAATTTAAAATAATTTAATAAATGAATGTAGCACTGGAAGTGTGAATTGCTCTTTCCCTAACCTCAATCCCCCACGGAAACTAGGTTCCCGCTCCAGGCGTCATTGAGAAAAAGAAGTCTTATGCTAATATCCAGTGGGGAATTGAATTCCAAAATATAATGATCTGCGTGACTTTTTTGGTTGTGGTCCCTAATCCAGTCGGTCGCTTTCAAAAGACGTTAGCAGTCCCGCTGGTCGTTACTGGTCTCGAAAAGTAATGGTCCCCATTTATACAGTGGTCCCCAAATGTTATGATCCCTCCAGGTACTCTGTTTTTTTTCCAAATATTATATAACATAAATATTCCGAATTCATTGCGTAGGTATGAATACTTTAAATTTTAGTGATGAATAAATGTTTGACAAAATTTGAAATTTGCAACTTGTGCCGGCACTAACTGTAATTAGCGCATCAGTTAGTGGTCCCCCGTCGTACTTTGCGCGTCAGTTAGCAGAGAAACATTTAGGGGACGGAATGGGAGGACTATTAGTCGATCCCTTGAATATATGTTAATATAGTTGTTAATTCAACTCACAAACCTTTTTATACTTCGGTCGGGAAAAATAAAAAATAAAGCAAACAATTGATGGAAACTGATAGACTTGACAAAATCGAGGGAAAGAAAAATTGTGGGATTATATTAAGACCATGGGGTATAATTGAGCGAGCTCCAGTCGAACAAATAAATTATGAACGCACACTTTTTTTTTAAAAATATATCGTTTGAAGGTCTTGGACTCTTGGGGCTGTGTTTGCTTGAATTATTTCAATTAGATGTTCAACCGGTTTTAGATGATCCTTATTACGAAAATAAATTTTTGAAAAAAAAAGATATAGGCTTTGGAAAGAACTACGGTGGTGTTTGGTTGTGGACTTAAAGTTAAGATAGCCTAAGTTGTTATTCCAACTTAGGCCGGCCTAAATTATTTATGTTTGGTTGAGGTCTAAAGTTAGATCACGGCTTAAAGTATTCCTTGTTTAGTTAGAGTTGGTGGAGGACTAAAGTTTTGGAAGCCTAAGTTAGTTAATTATTAATAACAAGATACTAATTATATAATATTAATTATTAATTATAACTATAATATATTATAACATTTTTATAATAATTATTTAATATATTAACAATATAAGATATTAATTATATAATTATATATTAATAATAAGATACTAATTATATAATATTAATATATTAATAATATAAGATATTAATTATATAATTATATATTAATAATAAGTACTAATTATATAATATTAATATATTAATAATAACTATAATATATTATAATATTATTATAATAATTATTTAATATATTAACAATATATGATATTAGTTATATAATTATATAATTAATAATAAAGATACTAATTATATAACATTAATATATTAATAATAATTATAATATATTATAATATTATTATAATAATTATTTAATATATTAACAATATATGATATTAATTATATAATTATATAATTATTAATAATAAGATACTAATTATATAATATTAATATATTAATAATAACTATAATATATTATAATATTATTGTTAATAATTATTTAATATATAATTATATATTAATAATAATTAATAATAAAAAATACTAATTATATAATATTATTATAATAATTATTTAATATATTAACAATATAAAATATTAATTATATAATTATATACTAATAATAATTATTAATAATAATATATACTAATTATTACTAATTAATGAGGAGGGGTGAAATGGTTGAAGGTGAATGACAATGGGCTCCAGTGGCGTAAAATTGAAGAAAAATTTAAGCCACCTCAAGAGGTGGTTTAATTTAGGCCCGTTTAGGCCGGCCTAACTTTTAGGCTATTCCATGTTAGGCCAATCAGTTTAAATCATGTTTGGTGAAATAACAGTGGCCTAAAGCCTTTAAGTCACCTTTAGACCACAACCAAACATGAGGTAGAGCAGTAGGCTTCAAAGTAAAATAGTTGACGATTTTTTATTGATGCCATTACAAAAATAAAAAATAAACCCATTAAAAAAAATTAAACCGCTAAATAATTTAACGATTCTAAGTTCTCCCACTGAATTTTGTTGATATGAGGTTGATTAATGATGGGTATCATATTGGCTACTGTCTGATGTTTCTTGATATTCAGCGGTCTGCATGGCTTCAATCGCTGAATTATATATTCAGCGGTTGAAATCCAAGAAGAAACCACATTCAATGTTGAGTGAGGCTACGGTACTATGCATAGCACGGTTGAGTCCGTGCTACGGCTTAATATTTGAGTTTTCAAAATTCTAACGGTCGATCTGAACCGTTCAACATGATTATAAAATAAATATGTACTTGCAAACCACATTTTACATTTTTTGAATTTTTTTTACTATTTTTTTAGATAGATAGAAAATCACTCGATCTGAAAATTCTGGACCATCCAAAAACAGTGATTTTTCGATGGTAGAAATCCAAGCAAGAACCGTATTCAGCGGTTCTGAGTTCTTCCATTGAATCTGTTGATGAGGTTGATGGGTGTCAGGTTAATATCTGATGTTTTTTTTATCAAGAACAATTAAATAATTTTAATGAGTAATTCAAAACGTTGTGTATATTTAGTCTAATGTTCAAGTTTGTTGTGTTGTTGTGTGACACAATTTCCAAAAAAACATTAAACACATGTCTCTTCAAAGTTCAAACTTATCTCTCTAATTTTTAACGTATTCAGAAAAATTGAAATAAACCGCTGACTAATTCAGCGAGCTCTCTCATACATACCGCTGCACATTGAGCGGTTGTGATATAAATCGAAATTTGCTAAATCATTGGTACAGTAGATACCATTCATTTTTTTCCTTGGGCCAGTAGATAACATTCATTCAATCCTGCTCAGCCCAATAGAAACGTCCTATAGAGATCATTAAGTGCAACACAGACCGTTAGATCTCCACAGACAGACCAAGATGTAATGGATCTCTCAAATCAACGGTACTGGATAGGATAGATCATAGATCTACAAAGTTGCGAACTTGCGAGCACAAAGGAAGTCATTACTCCATCTTCTTCTAGAATCCACCCTCTGAAATCTAGGGTTACCGCTCCGCCTTCTCTAGAATTCCTCGCTCTAGAATCCATCTTTCTTCCCCACAATCACTGAAACCAAGTTCACTCTAAACCTCTACACATATAACATACCCAAAACAAGGGTTTTGTATGTACTGTTTTCTCTGGAGGTCGAAAACCACGAGCTTGAGGTGATAATGGCGACTTGAGGTGTAATTCCCAGATATGTCTACTTAACTTGTAATTTTCCCTCTTTTTTTCAAAACTTTCTGTCTTTTCACTTAAATCCAGTAAAATGCTCCCAAAACATAGCTTGGTTTAATTTTTTGGAGAAATCTCCAGACCAAGGTCTAAACTCTGGCCTTTTCTGTAGTTAGTGCTTAATAATCTCTTTTCTCTGATTTCAGGTTCCAAATCACATGATTGCTCTCATGTCTATGAGTTTAATCTCTTTCCCATGTTGAAATCTCCTTAGGATCTTTGATTTTCCCAACTGAATTCTCAGATTTTAACCGCAGTTTTCACTACCAAACCAACATTTTTCCTCCTGACAAAAAAAAAGAAAAGTATAATACAAAATGGAAATTGAAAGTACTGAATCTGCTGACTGGATTCCTCGAGTTGGCATGGAATTTGAGACAATTGAAGGAGCATGGGACTTCTGGGTTAACTATGGAAATAAAATGGGCTTTGGTGTGAGAAAACACTTCATCAACAAGTGCAAGAAAACCGGCCGCATCTCTTCTAGAGGATTTTTATGCTCGAATGAAGGTCATCGCATAAATGACAAGCGGGTGAAGTTCGCAAGGCCCCGCCGACCTGAAACCCGTACAGGTTGTCAAGTAGGCATGTCGGTCAAGCTGATAAGAGAAACAAGTAAGTACCGGGTTTATGAATTTAAACCCGACCATAACCATGATTTACAAGTTCCAGTAAGGGAAGGTGCTTCCCAGGTTCAGACTGCAGGAATGGAAATTGAAATGATAGAAGATTCCATAATTAGCCCTAATTATTTACCGACAAGCCGTCAGAGGGACTTGATTTATGGCGACACTGGAAAATTACTAACCTTTTTTTATGAAAAGAGGCTCGAGAACCCCTCTTTTGTTCATTCTGAGCAGCTTGATGGTGAAGAGAGAGTTACAAATATTTTCTGGGTGGATGCGAAAATGTGCATTGATTATGAACAGTTTGGTGACGTGGTTGTGTTTGACACGAGTAATTGCATGGATTTGCAACTGAGGCCATTGTGCGTGTTTTATGGTGTTAACCATTTCAGAGAAATTGTTATTTTTGGTGCTGGTTTGCTATATGACATGCGATTTGAGTCGTTCAAATGGTTATTTGAAACCTTTTTGAAAACCCATTATTATAAAGAACCCAAAACCCTCTTTACTGACCCTAATCCGGTAATGGAGAGAGCGATAGCTGAGGCAATGCCAGAAACAGTACATGGGTTGCGTGCAGATTCTATAATGCAAGATGCAACCGAGGTCTTGAGCCGGTACAATAAAGATGGTATTGACATAGTGGCTGCATTTAGGGAATGCATGTCTGAGTATTTTGAAGAAGCTGAATTTGAAGAGGAGTTTGATGCTTTAAGAAGGAAGGTCAGTGCCGACCCGTGGTTAGATGGCATGTATAAAATAAAAGAGAAATGGGCCCAGTGTTACATGAAACAAGCACTAACCCTAAATTTGCAAAACTTGCAGTTACATGAGGGTTTTAATAAGGATTTGAAAGCATGCCTTAGTTCTGATTTAGAAGTAGTCCATTTCTTCAAACAGTTCGAGGTTTTGGTGTCTCAGACTCGTCAGAAAGAAATTGAATCTGAAATAGTTTCCAAGAGAAGGATTCCATTTCTCAAAATGAAAACTCCTATTTTGTTGCAAGCAAGTCGCATCTACACTCCGAAAATTTTCGAAAGTTTCCAGGATGAATACGAACTTGCCATGGGTGCATATGTAAAGCCACCATTTGAGGGCCAACAAAAGAACGAATTCTTTGTCTCAGTTGGGGATTTGGAACTGGAATCGAGATATGAAAAATGTTTCAAAGTAATTGGAAATGTTTCTGACCAAATGGTTCTCTGTAACTGTAACAAATTTGAGAGTCATGGTTGGTTATGTGGTCATGCCCTAAAGGTGCTTGATTTAATGAACATTAAATTATTACCTGAACGTTACATCCTAAAAAGGTGGACCAAGGAAGCAAAAAATGTTAATGGTGCAATTAGTTTTACTGGTAATGGAGAAAATGTCAAGAGGAGCGTGTCGGCTAGAAATAAAATTTTATGCCGGAAGTTCTTTAAAGTTGCGGCCAGGGCTTCTATGTATGAAGAGTCTTATCTATTGGTCGATAGTTTACTGGATGGATTGGATAAACAGGTTGAAGAAAAGGTACAGAGTATTCTTAGTGCATCTCCACTTGTACCTAATTTGAATGTGAGGTCGCAAGAGGGTGGTACTGGTATGGAAAGCCCGGGTCAGAATTCACGAGGCGGGTCAAAGAAGTTGTTGAACAAGAAGAAAAAGAAAGCGGTGAAGAAAAATGGTTCAGTCAGCCAGAACACAGCTGGCGGTGACATGACACACCAAGCATACAAGGTATATCTAATTTGGAAATCTTTTATACTATAAAATTGTTTAGTAAGTGTTGACTATATGGCGAGGTTTTTGAACTTGGCCTGAAACATTATAAGTGGTACAATGCGTACTGTAAGTTTGGATGTACAAACAGTAAATGCTTTAACTCCTTTTTTAATATATTAACTTCAAATGAGCATGGAGGTGTAGTTACATGTTTCTTTTAGTAGAGAGAAGAATGATGTATGACCTCGTTGAAAGGAATATATTTTTGGTTGGAGTATATATGATATTGTTACTTTGTTAAATCACATTAGCTTTTCAGATTTATATTCAACTAATAAGGCGTTAAAATTTAGGAGATACCTAATACCGTAGGAGAGATGAACTATGAACCAATGCACCCAGATAGTCAAGGCAATGGAGTTCATGCTGCATATGGTCAATTGTACATGGTAAAAATGTTTATTTTTTTAAATTCTCTGAATTCTTTCATTTCATTTTCATTTATTATTGCCATTTGCCAACAATCTGTAATAATTTCATCGGGAACTGTATTGTACCAACCTGACTTCATAGGCCATTCTTTTCGCATCTCTATTTATTTGATGAATTGTCAGGGATCAAATTAAAGCATTCCACTTCATTAGAAACTACCAAATATAAGCAAAAACAACACGAAAAAGTTGGAACTAAATATAAAGGGATCATGAAGTCAATGAGACTATCCATTAAAATAATCCTTGTTGGATCAAGTTTACTGAATTCTTTTCTTTTTCTTGTATTATTTTCTATGGCGTAAAAAGGGTGGTGGAGTGCCTCAACCTCCTCATACACTGGATACCACCCCATTTAATCAAGGCACAACCAATCTCTCTCTTCATTATGCAACCAGTGCTGGCTTACCTAACTGGCTAGGTATCTATTATTAACTCTTTTATTTTTTCTGTTGAATTAATAGGTATTTGGACAAACTATTGGAATATTCTGTATAATTATATAATTATTGTTTTGCTGCATAATTGTGCAGGGCATTGATGGAGCACATGGCTAGGCTAGATGTGCACACCGTGCAAGTGTAAAACTAGATGTAGTAGTTCCCTAGCTTTCTAGTTTCTTTGTCGAAATTTGTTGTATGGATATTACAAGCAACTCTCTCTCATGTTGTATAGGTTCTGAAAGTGTAGTGCACTTCTTACAAGTATGTAATTGTAGCGTTATATTTTGGAAGAATACTAATTAAGTTTGGTACCAGATCCTTTTCTGCTCACTTAATTCTAGTTGTTCTATCTACCAATCATTTGAATCTTTAGTAATTGTAAAGTCATCTTAGTAAAATCATAACATGAAACAGGGATAGAAAAGACATTTCAATGTTTTATTGGGTTGTGCAACGTGACTTATCTAGGAAATTACGGTCAGGCCACCACCTTGCCACATCGAGATGTCGTAAAATCTCAAGGTAGAGGTGGTGGGACCAAGCTGATGACTTTACGCGTAGACTTCGACTGCATGCATTATATAATTTTCCGATGAACTCTCCCTAAACCTGGTTCAGAAATGTGACTTATCACCAATATGCGGGACCCACACATTGTATATACCAAAAGCCCCAATCTAAGTGAGACGGTCTATGATGCACCGCCTGTCTACCTAAGTTCCTGTTATTTTCCTCGACCTTGTTACAGTCTCTCCTATTTCATTTCCTCTCTTCATCTCAGATCTAGAAGACTAGAACAGAACCAAACGAATCCAAATCAAGCCATGTCGTCGTTCGACTCCTTTCCGATCGACGGTCAGGATCCCTCCGTGCAGGAGATCCCCTATGAATCCAACGGTTACGAGGAAGGCGCCTACTCCTCCTTTACCGACGCTCATGTCACCGCGGGACCCACCTCTGACGGGGTTTTTATGTCGGCCATGCCTGATTCACCGGACGGGTACGGAGGGCTGTCAGGCTTCGGATCCGGGTCGGGGCCTGATCCGGTCCAGTTCGGCATGCCAATGGAGTCGGCCAATGGCTACGGAGAGGATAACGGAGAGATATTTGTTTCGGATGGACCTGTCTTACCCGATCCAGATGAGATGAAGGAAGAAGGATTCATGCTCAGAGAGTGGCGTCGGTTAGATCCTTTCTCTATATGATTTACTTTTTAAAGCTGTTCAGTGTGTTGGAATGAATCTTTGGATGATTGAAGCTAAATGGAGTATCTTCCAGCCGTTTTACACCAAAATGGATAAACTTCAGGCTTGAACTATGGACGGATAATGGGTAGAATATGAATCAGACCTGCTTAGCTAATAGGAAGAGTATTTTTGAGTTGGGATAACTTGTTGTTCCTGAATTGGAAACTTAACTAGATCCATAGGAGGCATAAACTTGAGTTTGTTCTTTTAATCCAACTCCTGATGTCAATTATTTTTCCATGATATTCCATAAACAAATCCCAACTAAAACCTTGACTAGCCATAGTTACAATATATAAAGCTAGAATTAGCAAGTTCTAGACAGAGTTAATTCAGTATGTCTTTTTAATGAACTGATAGAGTTGTCATATATAGTTCTGCATCATCCAGTCTTGATTATGGACCTTCAGTTTGTCTGGTTGAGATAAATTTTAATGCCCATTCTGAGAGAACCAGCGTTTCTCCCATTCCTGTATATTTTATAACTTTATGTAGAAACGAGACACTTACTGATGTGCCCCTTGATGGAATTTTTTTACGTATAAAATGGATTGGTTCTGGTCAAAGAAATTTTATCCTAACTGAGTGTTGAATTTTCTTAATATGAGCAGAAAGAATCAGATTGAGCTAGAGGAGAAAGAGAAAAGGGAGAAAGAGAGGCGAAATGAAATAATTACTGAAGCCGAAGAGTTCAAAAAATCATTCTATGAGAAGAGAAAGACCAACTGTGAGAGCAACATGACCAACAACAGAGAAAGAGAAAAGGTAAAAAGGACATAAATCAGAATTTAAACTATGTTCCTATTCTTGCTTGATGATGTTGTGTTCAATTCATAGCAGGTTTGTTTCTGTTTTTAAGAAAGCACAACACCAGGACTTGTACATCTCTGCACACTACCATAAAACCAAACAAAATCAATAAGACAATATACATATAAACTGGCATAAAACCAGAATTGCAATAACAAACTGTGCACATCAAACAAAAATTACGCACCTGCTCCCCTACACACCTCCCCACCACCAGACTTCGCACAGAGTAAAATCAATTGTAGTATCATATTATCTACAAGATCGAAGGTATCAAAAACTAAGCATTTGTATCATGGTAACCTATTCATTACCAGAACTATATAGAATATCCAGTTTTTAACAACAGCATTTCAACCAATCGGCAGCTAAGAAATCTCTGCTACAAAAATAACAAGTACAAACTTATCAAATCTGGGTATTACCAGAACCAGGCAAGATTTTATCTAATGTTTCTTTTGTGTGTTTTATTTTCTGCCAGCTATTCTTGAAAAACCAGGAGAAATTCCACAAGGAGGCTGACAAGCACTACTGGAAGGCAATTTCTGAACTAATCCCCCATGAAATTGCAAATATTGAGAAAAAACGAGGCGTTAAAAAGGTAGATCAAGATAAGAAGCAGCCCAACGTAGTCGTGATGCAAGGCCCAAAACCCGGTAAACCCACTGATCTTTCTAGAATGCGTCAGATACTCGTCAAACTTAAGCACACACCACCGCCACATATGATCCCACCTCCCCCACCTCCCAAGGATGCTAAAGATGGAAAAGAAGGGGCAAAGAAGGAAGGGGAACCGGCTAAAGGTAAGGAGGCAAAGACAAATGGTACAGCAGAGTCGGGTTTGCCTGAGGGGGAAAAACCTGTATCAGTTGAGGTGGCAACAGAGCCAACAGCACCGGCACCGGCACCGGCCCCAGCACCTGCCAAAGCTAATTAAATTGATTTAGAAAAAATGAAGCAGGTAGCTGTTTGTCTTTGTTACTGTTTTGAGAACAAGTAATTATCTTTTGTTTTGCTTTTGGTTACAGTATTGAGAGCTGGTTGTATGAGTTTTCTGATGGTTTTTGTTTTTATATTGGTTATTCTTTGTTTGTCAATAACTTGGATTTAGGAGGTACTTTATTTGATGTTCTCTTTGTACTCTTTTTTCCCCCAAGTTCAATTCTCCATCAGATTTGACTGTTTTCTTGTGCTCTCTCCCTGAGCTCTTTGTTGGATAGATATGTGAAATGTAGCATTTTGTCCAAAAAAAGGTAGGTGTTGAATGTATGAAATTGTAAATTAATGATTTGGTTTTGTATCTGCAAATATTGTGTCATTTAGACCACTGCTATAATTTTTCTCGTTGGTAAAATTTCGTACTGTCACTGTCAAAAGCACTGAACATAGTTGGCGCCTATGAAGAACTTGAATTAGTGGATGTTTTTGGAGAAGTATCACTGGATCATAGAGTCTGATCTCTGGTGTCGCTCCGCGTGAGGTACTACATCCACAAGAGACTTCCCTTTTGCGTTATTGCAAAGCTACCTCTGCTCAGAAATTCTTCTGCCTCTCTCATATTGATCTATTCCTAATTTTTGAAGAAAACACTGGTATTCCAGATCAAAAGGGTTCACTGAGACTATGCCTGACAATGAACTGCATGCGATTACACTTCTTCACCACACCATATATGATTAGACAGAGTGATAGCCACATGGGATTAGATTGTTCTTCTAGGAAGTCTTGAAAAACTTATTTTGACAGGAGATATAATGGTGTTTTCTTCGAAGAGCTGGGATAGAGTATAGACGGATAAAAAAAAGTGCGGTGTATCGGTTTCGTGTTAGGAGTGCCTCTGGTAGGAAATATCAAAAACTGCAAAAAATAAAAAAAAAAAAAAAAGTAAGAAAGGAAAAGGTAGAGTTTAAAATAGTAGCTGTAAAACAACAGAAGTGATATTGATATGGGTTTGTTCGTTACTTTTAAAGGTCTGGTAGGAAATTAATATGCGTACTGGCGTACTGCTAAGCTGAGTTTGAGTAAAGATGGGATCAGGTCTGATAGAATTTTGAATGTGCGATTTCTCATGCGAAAAATATGATTTTAGTTATTACGTACTGCTAAGTTGATGGCAACATACCGTTTTTTAGGGCACCTGATTTCTCATGCGAAAAATATGATTTTAGTTATCACGTACTGCTAAGTTGATGGCAACATACAGTTTTTTAGGACACCTGATCATCAGTTTTGTATCCATGGTATTTGTGGTTTCCTACGACTAGAACTGCAAGGGGGCGAGGGGTTGCAAAATTACTTATTTACCTTTTTGTTCTTTTTAAATATAGATCAGTGTCGATCGGGCTGATGCCAGCTCATCTTGCATTAGATGAGGCCACAAAAAGATCATATTATTGAATAAGTTCTAGTAAACTAAGGCAAATTATCAGAGATATTTTTTTTTTGATTAAAAGCCCTTAGGCAATTTCATTAAACTCCAAATCCCAGTTACATTCAATTCTGCTACACTTGAAATCTACCCAGCACTGTATTGCTGCGCCATTAACCCTAATACCCTATGTTGCCAGTGCCTTACACATTTACCAGTACCCCACTATTGCATTTGGAAAAGCACAAGTATTACAGGAGACTAACAATTTATTGAAAGGTAAATCTAAAGAAACTATAATTATCAGAGATATTACACGTATTAATTGATACTGACAAATAAAGTGTCTCTGTTTATGAAATCACAAGGAATAACAACTTTAAACTGTAAAATTAAAACCATATATCACAAAATCATCAAAGCAATGCTTGGGAAACTAGAAAAAATAATAATAATAAGCCAAACTATAAAACCATACATAAATAATTGTATTATTCAAATACAATTGAACTCCAATAAAATTAGCTTCAAATCAACCACTTTGAGCTGCTATTGCCACAGTTGCATTATTAGTACCAGAATCATCTATTCTCCTCTGTACCACAATTTCGGTTGGATTTAGACAACCCCGCATCCACTCGTGCCCCAGTTGTGCTCTTTCATTATCCCCAAATCCAAACACAAGGCCCTTTTTCGTGACAGCCACGGTGTGGTACAACCCAGTGCTGATTTGGGATATGTAGTGTGATCTTAAACTGTCTAAAACCCTAGGTTTCATGATCTTGTCAGAGGTACCCTTGTCAAGAAATCCTAGACTGCCAAACCCCATCCATCCAAAGGCATATGCTGATCCCTCATCAGTCAAAACAAAGGTTTTTCTCTTTCTCGCACAGACCTGAAAAAGAGGAAGATAATTTGAATTTCTAAGAGGTCTAGTATAGAATAATCACTTTATATTGACCAGCAATTGTTGATAACAAGGAAGAAAAAATGGCATAGATGAAAATTGCAAACCTGCACAGCAATTTGGTTCTTGAGATTACTGAGAACTTCAGGGCTAGTTCTGTCAGTTTCATCACCATGACCAAGGGCCCCACAGTAACCTCTTCCCCAAGTATATACCTGCAGAAAAAAATGTGTTTCTCATTGTTTCATCTTTCTTTCACAGAAAATTTTAAAAATGTGGATTTTCCAATGCTATGATTAGCATGGGCACCAAAATTAAATTAAAATTTGTATTTTGCTTTCTTATTTGCTTCTTTTTTTTTCTTTTCTTTTTTGGTGTGGTAAAAGCAGACCCAAAATAAAAAACAAAAAAAAGAAACAAGATGAAAATGAACTAAAACAGCTGGTTCACAGCCAGATGCATAATGGACCAAACTGGTACAAAACCTGATACACACAGAATCTTACATGGCCATTAGAATCTAGTGCAACTGCATGCTCATCTCCAGCAGAAACCCTAACAACATGAATATTTCTTCGGCGAAAAACCTGAATAGCTCTTGGCAATAGCACGTCGTGCTGATCTCCGTGCCCCAAGCAGAAGTTTGTACACGACCCGAAAGAGTGTACCACACCGTCATCTGTTACAGAAAATGTGTAACTTGCACCGGCAGCCACCTGTACAACCCGACCAAGGCCTTCAAATAGAGATACTAGTTTTGGTTCTGAACGGTCAAGTGTGTCGCCATGGCCGAGCTGGCCATGTGTATTGCTCCCACACGTGTAGACCTGACCGCTGCGGGTCAAGATTACTGTGAAACTCAGACCAGTGGCAACCTAAACATAGAAATGATACATATACAATTATTAATGTACTATATGGCAAAAAAAAAAATTGCATCTGTCAAGAAAGCTTTGTTGAAGACAAGATCCATTTGGTCAATCTTCAATCAATTTGAAGTTATTTCTAAGTGCTTACAACTGATTTAGGTTGGGTTACAGTAGTAGCATACAACAAATTGCAAAGAGAGAAAAATATTTATTCATTATTTACTGCACTATGTTTATAAATAAATTGGTGTCATAATTATGCACATCATTTATTAGCATTTACCTGTTTACAAGGGATACCATCAAGTGCTTCTATGCGAGTTGGTCTAAATATGGTTCGACCCACCTCTCCATGACCACAACAATATGAAGAATTATCACCACATGTAAACACCTTTAATAAAAAAAAATATTACTTGCATGTAAGAGACGATTCTCGTCTTGCTCTCCATTAAAGGAAATTAGATAAAAGCACAATAATTACCTCTCCAGTTTGCATCACAAAAGCAGCGTGGTTGTGAGAGGCAGAGATATTAATCACCTGAGAAGGAGACGGTAAATTTACACGGCTAAAGGAGGCACACTGTGTTATATCCTGACCGTGACCCAACACGCCACATAAACTCGAGCCGCATGAGTACACAGAGGAATCATGAATTAATAGTGTGTGGTACCTTCCTGTTGTAACTTGCATCTGCAAATAAACAAATAATTACAAGGAGGACTAAGTTGGAGGATCGAGTGACATTTGTATAATTGCAGGTCCCTTCTTGTAATCAAAGTTTTTGCAAAAAGATTTAAAGCTCATATGCTGTTGAGGTTGTAATAAGTTTTTGCATTATGTTGCTTTGGTTCTTTGTTGACTTTTGGCCTTTTTCAGCAATAAAACAGGAGAACCGAACTCCCCACCAGCAAAAAAACAATACAATATAGCATAGCTGCATAGGGATTAAGTTATATTTTCTGGTAATTAACTCTAGCAATGCCGTGACAAATGTAGAAATTGACATTAAAATTAAGCCCTCGTAACTGTTTCGACTTGATACTACCTCTGGTAATCAAACTTTATATGATATGACAAGCAACTCTTTTCTTTGCTACCTTTCCCAATTAATCCCAAATTATGTCGAGCAATTCCACATGATAATAATTTGCCATGGTAACCCTTATGACTTTATACTTTTGCTTATGAATACAAAGTCAGGGCTTTTTCAGGGTTTTGTGCATACTTTTTTCTCTCTACAATCATGGCACAGAAGAAATATAATTATAAAGGTAAATTCAATTCAACTAAATTACATTTCCTGAAGCTGTCTCGACAGTGCCAGAGGATCCCTCAACTGATTTCAAAAATCGGAGTGCCTTTTTCCAACTACCGCCGCATCTTTCTACTAATGCAAGTTTAGCCTCCTGACTGAGCGACGCAAAGATTTCATGATTCTCGCAAATTCGGTAAGCAGCATAGTCCACAAGAGAACCGAACTCCCCACCAGCAAATGCCACGTGTCCCCTAGAACGGAATACTCGGCATGTGGCCTCCAACCGCGCCAAGTCAGATGGGTCGAGACGCCCACTGGCGAGGATTTCAGTGATTATGTGCGATGGCAGGTTCTCCATTGATCCTTTGATTTTGGTCTATTTGAAATATCGCGTTTAATTAGGGATCGGGATTCATTGTTTCACAGAGAACTCGAGAGAGATATTGGACAACTGATAAATTGTAGAAATAGGGAGGAAAGTAGGAAATAATTTAAGAGGGAATTCAATCAAATTAGTTTGACTTTATAAATGTTTTCTTCTCCTAGAAGGCGGAATTCATATCACCTGAGGTAACAGAAATTTTGAGTTTAGAGCGGGCCGTCCTATCTGATTTGGCACGAATTTTAAAGGGTCCCGTACATTCTACCTCGGAGGAATTGGCCCGGATTCTGATCCAACGGTGTAGATCTAAACTCAAATATTCCGTTACCTCAGAGAGGATGAGGATGGATGAAACTTTGTTCCGAAGCTTGAAGCTGTCTCCAGTAGCCTGAGAGAAAACAAAAAAAAAATGAGTAAAATGGCGTGGACAATTTTAATGAATCTGGTCTAAGATTTAAATCGTAGACTTATTGTATTTGCAGAAAATTTTCGGAGAGAGACTTTGATGATTCAAAACTTTAATGGTAGAAATGTTAGATCCAGTATATTTACTCAAGAATAAAAAACAAGTGGCAGAAAAACAAAGAAATGGAAAAAAATTCCCTCCTTTATTTCCTCAATCCGTGACCGTGCCAAAGTAAGAACAATTAATCATCTGAACTAACTTCGATATTTACTACGTTTTACACGAGATGACGTGTTTCATTATAATTGGCCAACTAGGGTACTGGTAAAAGTTAGTCAAAATGGATGTGCGAGATGTACAGAATCAGCATAATAATCGAGGACCCACACGGATCAGAAACCTCATTGGTTGTTGGACATAAAATGGGTAGAGGATCTCTCGTCCTTAAAAAATGACGGGATTAACGGCTATCTCCGGTCAATGACAATCTTACCGTTTCCGTCCATCACCGACACGTGGCTGGAGTTTCGGCTACATGGTGGCCTCCACTACTGCAGGATAGTGGGATCCGGATCGTCTACAATTCCTATAGCATATATGGTATCATGCCATGGTAGGGTATTCTATTTCTATACCGTCTGTTTATTTTTTTGGGTCTGTACCGTCTGTTTATACATTCGAATCCGTATCCAGTGAGGCAATTGTATACTTGTATTCGCTGGCTATTGTAGATACAGGATACATATCCTCTGAGGCAACAAAATATTTCTGTTTGGATCACGGTCCGATAGAAATTCAGACCAATCAAATTTTAGTTTATTCTATCGGACCAATCAAATTTGAGGTAAATACATGAACCGCTTTAATAGTTCTGCAGATTTTGATTGGACAGATCAGATCCAAACAAAAATATTATGTTATCAGAGAAATATATGGATTTATTAACTGTATTCTCAGGTATCTAGTGGAATACGGATTTTTATACATTCTGAATGAGTATCCTCCGTGCAGTACTCTAACATGTAAAATAACTTCGAGCTGAATCAATATTATTTTTGTGCCTATTTAAACTATAGGGAATCCGCTTTGAAATTTATGTTGAATTAAAACCAACGATGAAAATCTCATTATATACATGTAGGATACCGCACTGGATCTCAATCCTATACATTATATTTGTCCATATTTTATTTATTTATTTAATCTACAATTAACAGGATAAAAATATAACTCGTGCGCCGCATAAAGTCACAATGTTGTCAATATATTTATCTCAATTAATAGAGTCATGTGACAATACATTCCTAATTCAACCATCAAATTGGATGAGTTAAATCTATACAAATTCTTTACATAAAAAAAAAAACCCCGAAGTCTGGATCCTTTGAAGTAACTCAAATTTTAAGTTTAGATATGGACCGTTATATCAGATCTGGACTAATCCGGTTCAAGTTGAATACAAATAACCCTTTTAATATTTATGCCAAAGCAGATTGGACGATCCGAATCCAAACTCAAAATTTGAGTTATTTCAGAGGATTCAGACTTCGGGGTTTTCTTTTTTTCTGGTTGAAGAATTTATTCTGAATGGATCCTACCTTAGAGACATAATGGATTGAATTTTACTGATTTTTAATATACTTCTGGCATGTAAATTTCATTCCAAATATCTGGACCATGCAAGCAAATCAAGACGGTCCAAATTAAATGGAAGAATATCCCAACTTGCTAAGAATTTGTTAAAAACGGAGCGAGAAGACAAAAAAAAAAATAGGAAAAAAAAACGTGGCAACCATAATCCCAAAATATGATATCGTGGCCAACTTTTGTTGGTTCCAAGAGAAGCCGGCTGTTAAATATCATTTTTATTTTTTAAAATTTAGGAAAGTTTTTTTCTGAAGTAGAAAACCCCCAAGGCCAAATTTTCTAAGCATTATTGAAAATTTGAAATACCAAGAGTTATCCAATTTTTTTCTCTGATAAGAATTGTGACTCTACCATTTAATAAACATTTTCCCATGTAGGTAAAGTGCACAGAGAAAGATGGAAGTCAAAGTATAATTTGATAATTATTTAGGAGATGCATATTACGGCTTGTTTCATAATACAGATCAATATTTCTATCTTCAAAATTCTAATAGTCGATCCGAATTATTCAATATGATCCTCATATGAATATGTATTTGCATACCGAATTTTATATTTTTTAGAATTTTGTTACTATTTTTTAAGATAGGTAGAAAATCACTTGATCTGAAAATTCTGAACCATCCAAAAATAGTGATTCTATACCTATCTTCAAAAACAGTAAAAAAGTTCTAAAAAGTTTAAAATTCAGTCTGCAAGTACATATTCATATTGAAAATCATTTTGAACGGTTTGAATCGACCGTTAGAATTTTGAAAACAAAAATATTAATTCATATTACGGACCAAATCGTGATATGCATAGTACCATGGACTCACTCATTATTTGGCGCAATACATTTCCAAAAAGCCGCTTTTTAAATATATTCACATTTTTGCGTCTTCCAGCAGCTCTTAAACATTTTTTCTTTTACTCCGATAAAATTTATAAATTTAGTTGGACATCTCTGACATCTGTTTTCTCATAATCATTTTCAATTATTTAAGAACTGATCTAAATTATTAATCTAGCTAAGTTTGACAATTTGCGTCCTGGGCAGGACTGATACATGCCAACATGCCCTTCATGCTAAAAAAAAAAAAAAAAAATTCAGTGTCTAGAATTTTATTTGTTGATTTCACAAACAGGTGTATACAGTACAACTCAAATCAATTTTTAAAGTCATTACGGTGCATACAGTACAAATCAAATCAAATTTTTATAGTCATTATGGTGCATATTAGGTAGTATACAAATCTATCATTGTTGCCTTTTTGTCTAATGCTAACAAGTTGAATAGTAGTTCACTTTTGTCGTACATAAATGCATCATTTTTTTTTCAAATTAAGAATTAAATGCAGTACTTGAATGTACTATTTATGTTCATGGGAAGTGCTATTTTGAAATAGCATTAAGATTGAGAGAATTTTTTTCTCTTTTATACCAAATTTGCTCTCAATAAATTCTTTTTCCCATCTTTATTTTAGATTAAGTTACTATTAATAAAAAGATTTTGGGACACAAACAATGCAAATGGCATATCTTGTATATTTATGGAAATCATAAATAATTAAGAAAATGAAATTATTTTGACTTTTACCCGTATGATCATGATTACAATATAAATCAAGTTACTTTATCTTAGAAAAAAAAATAGCATTCAAGTACAATAAACAATCTCTACAAAAATAAAATTATCTATTATAATTAACAAATAAAATACTTTGAAAATTACAAAACGATTATTAACTTCTATAAAGCTTAGTCAATTACTCAAATGTTATATTTTTTTATAGTTTTAATTGTACATTTTTGAACTTACAAAATTTGACCCTTTATTGTTATCCAAATAATTTTCATTGGATCACATAAAGAAGAATTTTTTTTCTCCCATGATTTTTTAACTAATCTCAATGAAGTATCTCATTACTTAAGATATGAAGACATTTATACAAATTTCAATTACTTGAAATTTTTTCTTTCAGACTGTTCTAAAATTGGAATCAATATGGGATTGTAGATGTATAATTTTGTTTCTTATTCCACTCAATAAAAGTTAATAGAACGAGTAACTCTGTCAGGCAGGAATTATTTAAACAAAAAGCTTCATAATAATTATAGCAAGAATTAATTAGAAACAAAATAAAAAGGTATAATAAGGGGCAAAAATGGATTGCAAACAAAAGAATTCTGCGGCACTCAAAACTAGAATTCATGCTCCAACACAACTCCTCTTTCATATCAATATTTTAAGTTCAAATAATGAATCTAAGCATTGATCTATTCTTCTTCACAAACAACACAATTCCAGGTAATTTTTCATATTAAGTTGGTAAATTCATCCCGGGTATATAGAGAATGTATTACAATACATCATAACCTTTCCAAATTTTACGATTTGAAATTTTATCATATCATGAATCTCACAAAGTATCCTCACTGATTCACCGCAAACTAGTTTCAGACTAACAGTTTTTCAAATGCACTCTCAACTTGAGCTCAATTAACATCTAACAATTCCTCATATGAATTTACCCATGTTGCTAAACAATTCAAGAGTTACTTGCGACTTTTTATCATTTATACATATGGAAGACAAGTTGCTACACCATTGAAATTAGCAAAATCACAGCATTATACACCGAATGAACTATGATGGGAGAAGCTAGACTCCCTGTCCAACAATACATATAACCAAGAACACAACCAACTATAAATAATTCGAAGGAGTTGTCAAAAGAGAAATGAGCTAATGAGAACACACATGAACTCACAATTATTGCTAACCATGGTTTTGATTTTGTGGCAAGAGATGTTAGAAGAAATCCACGGTACACAGTTTCCTCTAGCAGGGGGGCATTAATGCAATATAGAAAGAAAAGTACAAGTTGAGAGGTAGGACCTTCTGATAATATTTCCTTAATTATCGGATCATTTGCATCCTGTATAACAAAGAAATATTCAAACGTGAGAAGATTCAAAGTGTAGCAACAGTTTAAACAAAATTTAGATACAAAATGCATCACTTTACACAGATATATTTTAAACCTTGTAAGCACATACCATATGCATAAATAAAACTTCTAATGAGATCGATAAAACAGGCACAGAACATGATCACTTCACAATAAATCGGGAAATTAATAATTCTTAGTTAGAACTAACCTTAGGCCCAATTAACATGTCAGCAAGTATGGATGTGACAGAAACTAGTGCCATTAAAAATCCAATTCCTATAACTGTCTTTTTCACCGAATTTTTTCTTGGTAAAAGCACTTTTCCGATCAGAAATCTGTAAAAATCGTGGTTTCTCTTGGTAGCATATTGCAACAGAGAAAATGCCCCAAAAAGCTCCAATGATTGAAATGCAGCTGTTGCTACCAGCTGTAAGTATACAAATGATTACAGTTAATATAACATTTCAAGACTTGGTGTTAACTGTGTTATAGCATTTTGTTACATTCCATTGCATGAGAAAAAAAAAAGGTATTAAAATAACTTCACACGCTTCCTTTGTAAGAGGCATAAAGGGAACAAAAAAAGGATAACTATGAAAAATATAATTACAGAGTAACTTCCACATGCTAATTTTGGAAATGGCTAAAATGGGAAATTGGGAATTAAAGAAACTACAAAATTATGAAAATAGAATGGAAATATACCATGGTTGGTTGATCAAGAGCTGGCTTCTGAAGAACTGATGAAACTACAGAGAGGCCTCCAAAACTTAAAGGAATGTGTAACATGAATAAATATCCCACAAATGTGCTCCACACGTCATTTGCTTCCCATGGTACATCAATGCATATCTCATTAAACTCCTAAAAAGTACAGTAAATAAGTACATCAGAAAACAAAAGGTAAAATGGAGGAGAAGAAAAGTTTATCAAATGCATTGCCATGAAAAAAGAAAACAAAAAAAGGTTCACTTAGGCATTACCTCGAACAGTTGGTATGCATGGGGCTTTTTTAAACATGAGCGCACGAAAGAGGGGCCAACAGGTATTACAGGATTTGGAGACGATGTCCAGAGTGAAATTTTAGAATTAAGAGAGGGAAGAAAGTGATGGTATCGGTATGAATTTGAGTTCTTGCCATTTCTGGAGAGGATTAGTGTGGCTAGCAGCTGCTTGGAGAGAGCACAAGAGAACAGGGGCTCACATAGTGAAACCATTATCTCGTCTTTATGAATTTTTTATTAATTCGGGAATTTCTTTTCAGATTATTATTTGCTAGGCCTGGCGGGCTGGGCTTATGGGTAAATTTGGGGATAGCTCAGCTATCCAATTTTATACACAACAAACATCCTTTGAAAGTGTATCAAGGATTTTATAAGACAAACATTTGAGATATTAAGATCCTTCTATAAATGATAGAACATAGACAAATCTCATCAATTTCACATGCATGATATTTGTTCCATGCACAGAGCATTCTATTTTTTTTTCTTTACTTCAAATTTAAATTCAATATATCAAAATTGTCAAAATGATTAATTATCAATAGATCCAAAATTCCTTAAATTTAAATATATGTAGCAAGGTAGACACTGTTGATGTTATAGTTACATTGGACACGGCAATCACCTGGATCAGAGATCGAAACAAATCTTTTGTAGTTCTGTTGAAAATATTTGTTGTAATATTGGCTGAATTGTTGCCTTGTTGGTTCTGCTCCCTTTGTTGATTAGAGAATGGTGTTTTTGAACTTTGCTGTGATGTGTGAAATTTGCTTTTGTCTAGGTACCAGCTATTTGGTACCGTTGTTGGGACAATCTGTTTCAATGAAACATGTGGATATGCATCACTTTTATCAAAAAAAATATATATATATTTTCCTAGAATTCTCTGGTTTTTGGACCTTACAAAAAAAAAAAATCCTTTTTTTAATGAAGAAGGCAGGCTAATGAATTTCATGATATATATTTTGGACCTTACCAATAATTAGAAGATAGATGTTTATATATATTTTCCATAAAGGTCTTCAAGACAAACCTACTAAATTAGCACAACTCCACTAGAAATATCCCTCGACGACACTAGTCTAACGATAACCTACTAACAGTTAAGACTTATTATAACTAGGGTTTTTCTCCAAAAGGCATCACCAAAGAGTCGAAGACCAAATTTTCGTCATTCACTAATCTAACGATAACCTACTAACATATAATATTACTTGAAGGTTCCATCTTTGATAAGTGAAGACTATTTATAACTTGGGTTTATCTCCAGGTGGCATCCCCAAAAGACCAAATTTCCACCCTTCTGGCTTTTTGCTAAAATGCCCTCAGATTTCTTTATCTTTTGTCTAAAACCAAAATGTCTTCAGTTAGTGTCTTGAAAGCAAATTCAAGGCACGAATCCAATGATGACTCTCCAGGAAGTGAGGAGGGAGAAACTTCATCAACTTGCTGAGAACTTGCTTGTTCCAGGATATCTTTCCTTTGCTCTGATTCAGGGTTTTCTTCATTATCTTTCTGGTTGGTTTGCACTGGATTCACACTTGATGGGTTACTTGGAAGTGCTTTTGGAGAAGTTGATTTGTTGGAGCAGAGGGACGGGCTACCTTTAGTTGCACAAACCTTAACCCTTGTTCTTTTGAGTACCTGTGCTTCAGGCATCTTTCCTTTTTCCATTTCAGCTGTACCTGCTTTCTCTGCACCTGCAAGAATAAAAAAAAAATGATACTCCTTTTAGAGAGCGAAAAAAAACTGGTAAACTAATTTTACATTTTCCAAAACTAGTAGTTAAACTAGTACTAATTCCACTACTGTGCAGATGGAAAGATGGTACTGTAGGCATTGCCCATAACAGAATAAAATTTGCTCTAAAAAAATGGCAACAGCCTAATTGTGAAAAATAGAAAAAATATGTACCTATTGGTAAATCATCAGGCTCAGTTACATCCTCTGATTTCTTTTCGCTAATTTCTTCACTGAAAAGAGGTCTCTTTACTCTCATCTCTTTTGGTGTGGACCCATTTTCTTTATCTGAATCGTCAATGTCAATTATGTCCTCTGACTTCTCTTCATAATTTCCTTCAGCAAAAAGAGGCCTTTTTCCTTTTCTCCCTTCTGGTTTTAACTCTCTTTCCTGAGCAGTAGGTTGTGACTGCAATTAATTCAATAAACATATTAGGATAACCTTCTTTTTGCCAATCATTTCAGATTATACTCGCAAAGCTGTCATAATAACAGCACCAAATTGCAAGTAAACTAAAAAAAAAAAAGATAAAAAGGACCTATTCTTTAAGTTTCCATATGAAAGAAAAGAAACCAGAACTATTACAAGACCACTTTACAAACTGATATTCAAATCCACATTGCATGAAGAGGAAAAAAGACAGTAGCGGTTAGTGCAGAACTGTTAATTTAACAGCATCAACCTTCAATCATGCTAATCTAAACATAATTTACAACAAATGGTGGGTGTTATTTGCAAAAAAAATAAGCAGAAGTGCTTTGCCACTTACATGAAACTTATTTCCCACGATATCATTGGAAATCTTACTCCAAAGTGTTGGCTTCATGCGACAGTCTTTGATATGTCCATTATCAATGTACCTTAGTGCATCCTTTGTTGAGAAAAATGCATAACCACTAATTGGGTCTACATAATGCTGTGCTCAATCAAATAATAAAAACTTTATTAACAAATGACGTCATTTTGTAACTCTGTAATTCTGTTTTTTTTTAAACAAATGTCAGAAAATGAAGAAAGAAAGAGCACATTTGGGCTGATTCTGTACTTCCAAAGTACAATCAGGGCCGAATTTAGTCTATTTAAAATGAACTGAAAGTTTTCATAATTCATTATTCTTCCTACACTCTTTTAAGTAAAAGTAAAACCCATGGATGATTTGGTCTATTTAAAAAAATAAAATTGGAAGAGAAGGGAAACAGCATAATTACTGCAACTTTATAACGACTTCCTGCTCTACTCTCTCTGTATCTGATAGCTTTGAACCATCCCGGGGGCAATCCCTCCACCACATTTGTTACTTCTCTCTCTGTATCTGTAACCTAAAAAAATGAACATAACAAAAACAGGAATAAATAAAAGTAAAACTGACATGGTTCAGTTGCAAACTCTAGTTCCAAATGATAGAAAGCCCACCAATGATAAACTCTCTTTTCTCCCCTGATCTGTTGTCTCCAGAATTAGATACTGGCTCGGCAGTCTTTCTATTTTTGTTACCAGAAGAACTCGAGTTATTTAAATATTCAAATATTTCTTTCTGCATGTAGAATATTTTTCTGTTGATTGGGTCTACATTCAGCTACTGAGACTCATATGCTCTCTCTCTCTGCAATTCCCATAATTGATGATGACTCCATAAAATCTCACAAATGATGCTGTAATCAATTGTGGTAACAGTCAATTAAGTTTTGCAACAGCACAGTGATGCACAGTGATCCAGTTAAGACGTCAGTCCACCTAAAGAGTAAAGACTTGATGGAACCGATTTAAGTTCATTAATCAAATGTGCAAGGCTCAATTAGATCTTCAGTATCTTCAATTTGAAAATTAGTCTCGTTGACCTCTTAACAAAAAAAGGGGGCCAAGAGACTAACTGACGGAACACAAATAGGAAGATAAATAATAAGAGTCAAGACTAATTAGAGAACACATGCACCAATGATCAGCATGATAATAATCATGGTAATAATTCACATCCACCTTGCCTTTTGAAATATAAAATATTGGTAATAATCATGATAATAATTCACATCCACCTTGTCTTTTCTCTTAGCTGCGCCATCCTCACTTTCAGTCTCGGTCTTCCAACCCTTAGGGGACCAGTCAGGATGATCCTCTGATCCCGTACTCTACTCATCACATTTACGAAAAAGATAAAAACTCCAATTAAATAATAATATTATGTACATTTGATTGTTTTCTGAGCTAAATGATGATTTATTTGCAAAGTATCAAGCACTTTGCACATTTACTGGTATTACTAGTACAGTACTTGTATGTTGGCTAAAGAAAACCTAAGCAGATCCAAAAATATATGCATAATAATAACCTAAATTTAAGATCTCAGATAGACATGAGTTGTTGCTCATACCAATTAGCACCCGATACTGAAATCCTTGCCCGTGACCTAGTTATAGCAATGCTACTGAAAGCAACCTCATTCTAACTCGACAACTCAAATATACTATTTTGGTGGATCAGATCAAACTGAGTACACTTACTTGAGCATCTTTTGTTTCAGGAGAGCTAGAATTAGAAGGCTTTAGATAGTCGAGAACTTGTCTTATTGAATAGAACGTCTTTCCAGTACTTTTTTCTACATATACCTGTATACAGGATGAAAAATTAATTAATAAAAAACTATTAAGAAATAAAAAAATGTCATCATGATAAATTTTGTTATTCCATATGTTTGTTAGCTCTAATAGTCAGCATGTTGTTTGTGATAAAGATTGCTAATTTAATAATAAAGTGGAACTAAAGAAATAGGTAGGTGGTATATAGTGTAGAATACTATAAATTGTTAGGTAATACAACAAAAGAAATTGCTATGCCATGTATTATAGATTAACAAGGTAAAATCAACCAGTCTATCAGCCTGCTTATGTTATGGTACAATTATGGTACAAGGCAATCAACACAGTAATTATAGATCTAACAAACAAAACTTGGCTTCTGTTTACTGTTGATAATAACGGTACATATGTAATAAGAAATCACTTGAAATATAATTGTGACAATCTTAAATGGTCACATATAAAGTTTGAATTTAAAATGCAAAATTGTAGGCTTCATCTATATTAGACATATATGATGCCTATAAAATATGACAAGGTTTGGTGTTTGGTCCATACTATACTCTTCATCAAAAGATACAAATTTTTTAGGAGTTTGAAATTGACAACCCTTGATGCATTATCAAATGAGAATCAAATTGCATCAATTTTGACTTATAGGCTACATATAGGCTATCTACATGTCCATCAACACATCCTAAAATTTTTTTTTTTATTTTCCAACCTCATTACTGATATAAGAATTATAGCAAAGGCAAATAAATCCATTGTAAGTGATCCCTCATGGTACCTAAAACCCATGTCAATTAGAGAACATAAAATTAATACCATCTTACAAAATTAAGTATCGCTTCTAACATCCAAAGTAGATTAGTAATATATGCAAATATAGATAATAAAATTAGAAAAATTTATATATATCCCCCATCAAAACTTCTCTTTTTAGATATTTGCCCATTGAAACTTAAAATTTAGCTATTTCCCCATTAAAATGCAATTGTTTTATTTATATCCCCATCTCTTCATTTAACCACTTAAAATTTAAGATTAATATTAATTAAAAAATAAAAGACTGTTTTGCCTTTTATCAATATTACTGTGCTAATTCCTCTCATCATTCTTTCTCGCTCCTTTCTTTTTACTGCTAAACCCTCCCCTGGGTGCGACCCTCCCCTTCTCCTCAGTTTTCTCTGCACGCTAAACCGCTCCTTCCATTTGTGTTAATATTGATTTGTGTATACCAGTATTCATTCTTTTTTAGGACGGTAAAAGGGGTACACCAGTATCCTAAATCCAAAACTGTCTGGCATTGTAATCAATAGTCAATATTGATTTGTGTTACATATTATTAGTTCATTACTTGTCCTCAAATTGATTGCCACGAAACAAGGTTCTGTTAGATAACAGTTGACAACAACCTTGATACCATCAGGCAAGGACGGAATCCTAATATTAATATATGGAATGATTCAATTTGTACCCATGAAAAAACAGAAAATGTCACTTGTCTTCTTGCAGAACATAGTAACATATCACGTACCTAACTCTCTCTTTGCCCAGTTTATTTAGAACTTATTAGAAATATATCTGCCTTTCAACCGTTTTCCTCTCTACTTTGATGAGGGACAGAGTGACGTGCTCATATAATTTCCATGTTTTATATGGAGGTATACCATGCATAAGATATTTCTCATGATTCATTGACTGACAAGTGTCTTTTTTTTAAAAGCATTGCAGAAGTTGCGAAGTCGTGAGGGGGGCTCGAACTCTCGACCTTTGGGTAACCACAGTCCTAGGACCCTTTCTCCTAGCCAACTGTGCTACCTCCCCATCTCATTGAATGACAAGTGTCACTTCCATTATTCAAAGGTTTTGCAGGGGTGCACAAGGAAAAGGTCTAATCTAGTAAATATGCTTAATTTCTACAAAAATAAACAAATTAATAATAGATTGAAGCTTGAATTACTGATACAGTTAAAGAATTTTGATCGCTGGAGTGGGGTGTGAGAATGAGGATAATAATGGGAATGTCATATTGTCTTCAACACATGCATCAGATTGAGCCGCCAGTCATCCTCCCTTCCCTTCGCAACAACACTGTTTTCTTAACAGATGATTATGCTGCCAAGAAAGAACTGAGGAGAAGGGGCAGCATCACACTAAGGGGACGGTTTAGCGGTAAAAAGAAAGGAGCGGAAATAATGATGAGGGGGATTGGGACAGTAATTTTGATGAAGGGCAAAACAGTCTTTTAATTTTTTATTAATAGTAATCTTAAATTTTAAGTGGTTAAATGAAGAGATGGGGATATAAATAAAAAAATTGAGTTTTAATGGGGAAATAACTAAATTTTAAGTTTCAATGGGGAAATATCTAAAAAGAGAAGTTCTGATGGAGATATATATAAATTTCTCATAAAATTATGAAGTAAATTAATAGTAGTTCCCATGGAAAATATGAAATAGAAAAGTTCTAAGGCTATTCATGAAATTATACCAAGACAAACTATATTAAATTAAAAAAATCGTTCACCTTGTATTTTTTGCCAACCGTCCCACCACTCATCTTCGTCTTAAGTTCAACAACCCAATCAGGAGGCAACCAATTGGGATGCTCATTACAAGGGGTTGTCTCGGCCTGATCATCAAAATACAAAGATGATAAAATTAAGTAAACTTCTCTTTTTCATTTGAAATTTTTTTACTTGTCCAAGAATCAATCAACTGGAACTGAATTGCATATTGAAAAATGATTAAGCTAAAAACAAATAAAGTTAAACCTGGAACTGAATTGCATGTGAAAAATGATAAAAGCTAAAAATCTAATTTAGGATGTACAAATTAGCAGTTACAGTTGGATGATTTAATTTGCTCTTGAAAACTTTTCAGCTATGCATTTATTGGTGATGCAAATTCATAGAGTATAAATTGTTGCATGATTTGGTTTTAAAATGTATAATGCGACGATTTAGTAGCTGGAACATTGGTACTATCATGAGACCCATTTTCAGGTTTGCAAGTCAAAAGAATCTAATCTCGGAGGCTAAAAATAACAAATTTTCTTTGAACTTTAGAAATGATTGTACTTACTCGCGATCTTTTGATAGGAGTTCTGCGTGAAGTTGGATTTTGAAGATATTCTAGCACTTTTGTTCGCGAATAAAACTTCATACCAGTATCAAGGTCTTTATATACCTACTAAATGGTAAAACTATTTGATTAGAATGTTTAACATAAATAGAAATATAAGATAAAATTTGCTTACATTGTTCGTACATCTCAAGAATAAACTAAAACTGATGTAACAGATAAATGTTACTGTTCCACTCTAAGTAATTACAACTCATAAGCAAAACCTACCTGATGAAGACCATATTGGAATGGTATGCACAAATATGGAAAATTAATGGATTATAAAGTTGTTTTGCAAAATCACCAAAAAAAACTATTAAAAAGGCTGCTGTCTCTCTTTTACCTTGTATGGGGAACCACAACTCTTGGTCCTGTTTTCTACAGTCCAACCAGGAGGCAACCAATTAGCAGAATTACTAGGGGAGGCCGCGACCTAAATGCCAAAAGTTGATAAATTTGAGTAAATAATTCATGTAGCACTTGACTACCGGAGAATTTTGCTTTCAGTTATTTGGTATTTTGAAAGATAGTACTGAGGTGTATGGCATTATGGTGGTAAGCCATCAGCAGGAACAGTAACCTTTGCACACAAGTGAGAAAAAATAGACAAAGAAGACTTCTGAGATTCTGCAAATGGACATGCATGCAATTTAGTTTGCACACAAGTGAGAAATTACCTTGGATGAATCAAAATCGGACACATTGCCACTGTTTGAAGCAAATCCTTCTGGAGGAACCATGCGCTACAGAGTCGATTACAAGCAAACAGTTAGCCAAAAACCGAGAGAGCACGATGTCTAGGTACTTTCTGTGGCCCTAGCGGCGCGGCATTTCATGCAGTGAGTCACTATGCAAATAGTCTACCAATTATAAGTGACATGCTACACGGATTGCCGCACCTTGGGCTTTATAGTTGACCTAATAAGGCTCCCTTAGTCGATACTTACCAGTGGCTGCACCTCGAGGATCTCCATTCTCCTCTAACTTTAGATGACTCTAGTGAGGCTCTCAAACTCTCTTTGCCAAGGGTAAGTTGAAGTGGGATGATCGTTTTACTGAGTTATATGATATATCATGGCAAAACCTAGAAGGTAACGGAGAGAGAGAGAGAGACACGTGGTGGAAGACAGCTGTCGATTAGATTGCGTCGAGATTCGTGCTACTTGCAATCTAGTGTCGTCTCGGACCTCTCGCTAGGAACTGTAGTGGGTTGGTGAATGGATTCAGTGTTCCATTGAAGTCCGGGAAAGGATGTGGAGCTGTAAAAGTTGCCGAGTAGGGGAATCGAAGGCGGAACGATAGTTATCGAATTAAATTCGATACAATCTCATGTCACAGGCGTTCGATTTATATCAAGATTAGCGTAGCACGAGTCTTAAAGCTATTCGGACATAATTTGGTCTATATCCATCGAAATCCTACTCAGAAGCCAAAAGTAGGTACTATGATCGAGCGATGGAGTTATTGCAATAGGGAAATGACCTTTGTATCCTTGATCTTTCCGCCATGTTGTCAATTTGTGGGAAGGCAAGTTTAGAGGTGCTATCGGGTCGGGTCGGGTCCGGATACTATTATATTTGGATTCGTATCCTAAAAGTGTTCGGGTCCAAATTTCGATCCCATATACTTATTTGTTTCAAATCGGGTCGGGTCCGGATCCGGATATCTATCTACCCATAGATATTTCGGGTCCAGTCTTTCGGTTCCGGATAGATAGATACCCATAACTTGTTTGTGGATTATCGGGTCCGGTCTGGATATGGGCGGTTCCGGATCCGAAGCGGGTATATGTCACAACTCCCAAGAATTTGAAAAAGTAAAATATTGGAGATGGTGATTTCCTTTTCTATGATTCAAAAAATACATGAATGGAATATTAATGCTAATTTTTTAATAGAGAATTAAATTTATGGCAGATATTTGATTTCAATGAGATTTATTGCAAAGACATATCAATGAGAGCAATAAATTTTCATGATTATGCAGAGGATATATAAGGTAGATGTTGAAAGATATATTCAGAGCAATAAATTTTCATGATTATGCATAGGATATATAAGGTAGATATTGAAAGATATATTCAGAGCAATAAATTTTCATGATTATGCAGAGGATATATAAGGCAGATGTTGAAAGATATATTCAGAGCAATAAATTTTATTAAAAAATTAATATGCAAAATGTGATTACTGGCGTGACATTTGTTAATTTGATTATATGTAAAATTGTATTTTCATAGTTATTAATATATGTTTTATCGGGTATTTATATGGGTATCGGGTCGGATTCGGTTATGGGTCGGATAACTAATTCAAACCCATATCCTATCCATTACAATATCGGTTCCGGTTCGGATCCGGATCGGATATTAAATTATTAATTTTGTAACAAGTTCCAACTAAATAGAAAGATTTTTTTTATTTCGATTTTTGAAAGATTTACTTCGATATTTAAAATATTTAATGAGATTATGTTTTATTTTGATATTCGTACTCTTTTACTGGTTTAATTAGATTTATACATTAAAACAGTTCATAAAAAACAATTATAATTTTTTTGAAGTACAAATAAAAGAACAAGCGGAGTACTCAGAAAAAAAAAATTTAAGTATTTTTTAGTTATATAAAGGCATAAATATAAAATAATTTCTGAGCGCATATATTCAAACTGTAAACATTGTTGTATCGTAATGAAAATATTAACTAGTATCTTGTTCGTGCATTGTAATAGAGACATATTATAAGAGAATAAAAAAAATTCATAAAAATAACATATTTTCATAAATGAAAAAATAGATCAATGAAAGAAATAATTATTCAACAATAGCCATGAATGATATTAAAATAAATTGGAACAAGGACATATTATAAGAGAGCAAATATGTTCAAAATTCAGTATTTCATAGAAATAAGTTGGACTTTTAATTCATACGTACGTTGATTTTGTGTGGTATATTTTCTATTATAATAAAATATTATAATTTGTTATTTTACTATTTATCAATCTATTGTAGTTTTGTTGAATGAAAATTTGTATAGTTTTTACTATTGAAACGGATCTGTAATCTTTATTGCTATTACGTGTGGATTTGTATCTTTATTGTTTGTGGATATGTAATCCTTAATTCTATTATGTGTGGATCTATATCCTTAAATGGCATTTTAAATCTGAGAGAAATCAAAACTAATAAGAAAATTGAGTATCTGACAATCAATAAAGGGAAGTTTAGGAAAATTTTCGAAAAAATGAAAAAATCATGACATCTACGTGTGGCAAGTACGTGCGAAGATAAATTTAGACTTCTATACATAGAAAAACATTAAAAAGATGCATAGAATAAATAAAAAACAGACTGTTTGATTGGAATGCTGATATTCAATCCGAAATTTCATCTTTTAATGTTGATGGATCATGACACCTACGCAGCGGCAGATCCATGAAGGTTCGGGGGTAGGCACTGAATTTGAATTTTTATTGTCAACCCCAGGGGCGGAGCCAGACTTTCAAACTATGGAGGTCAAACATGAATGGGGTCACGTATATAAAATTTTTCTACTACGAATGGGGTCAATTTCACACTGTCTATAATATTTTAGTTTAAACTATATTTAAAATAGAGTATAAATACAAGAATTGGACCTATCATTACAATTCTAAATAAATGAGCTGGCCGAACCTTTTGGAATTTTTATTATTCAATACTTATATTTCGGTTAAATTTTTATCTAAGTTTTGACTTCAAATTGCTAATTGGCTAAAAATAGTCTCACTCTAAACTGTGTCAGACAAATTTTTAATTAGCTTACGAAAAATATTTTAATGTTGTATCAATCAATTTTATGATAATAACATATTTTATAATAATCATGGTTATAGGAACTGAGTTGTAATTTTGTACCCAATAAGTTAGTGGGCTTGAATCTAATTAACTATTTGAACTGGATTAGCGCCCTACCTTGATAAAAATTTGGATCCGCTCCTGTATCTACATGTTTAATATAAAAATGGAGATACAAAATATTTGAAAAATTGGGATAGGCCAAAACAATTCTTAATATAATTCTTTCCTTTTTAGTTGAGTTATTAACGTAAATATTTCTACATTTTCCTTCCACACCTTCACTAATTACGAACGAGTTGTTTACATAAATTGCAAATCCGTAAATAGCATATAATCTAATATTTTAATTCACTAATTTCAGTTGCTCATGCTCATCTTAGTTCCGGAGCGTGCTAATTTTTGTAGAGACTATAATTACTTGAACTACGTCGTTCAAGATGAATTTAAAAATTCAAATCATTATATTATTTTGAAGACTTAAATTCATCCAAATACATTTGACTTAAGTCACATAAACCAAAATGTATGACTGGTCAAACCCAAATATATAGTAAAAATTATTATTTTTTTTCAAAAAATGGAGAAAAGTGAATGCAAAGTAGTCATTTTTCCGATTTATCTACCGCAAACGTGTTTTTGAGTCATTTTGGAGGTTTTGAAGAAAGTTGCGTATTTAGGCCAAAAATAAAGCAAAAATGTCATATTTAGACGATTTCTGAAAAGTGCGTCAAAATGAGACATTACATGAAGCATGTGATACCTCACACGAAGTGCACAAAATGCAAAATGACGATTTCCACAAGAACATGCTTTTCTAAAGGGCCATGCTATTTTTAGACAATTATGATAGATCATGGGTGGACCCCACGATCCCCACTACTTCCACTCCTCCACTACTCATTTAGGAAAACTATAAATACCTCTTTCATATTACTCATATAGTAATAGAAAAACTATAAATACCATTACTTCCCTGATAAATCATGGGTGGACCTCACGGGATAGCTATGGAGCAATCCATGCCGCATGCAACAGTGACAGTGTCGCATGCGACATAGAGAAACGTCGAAACTTATATTTTGCATAATTAATAAGGACAGAAAATCTGAACCCTAGAGGTTCTCTATCTACTATTTAACATTTACTATCTATAATACCTTGATTGCATTTATCACCACCACTCAATTTCAAAAATATAATAATTTAAACTAGTGAAAATTATTTAAAATCTAATACATTATCTATTTGGATCGACACTCCAATCATACTACACGGTAGGATCATACGTTTGTGATATGAACGTAAGTAGAAATTATGATTTATAAATTTTTAAAAATAGTAGTTCATTTTGGACTCATCAATGACTCACACAAATCCAAAATAAAAACTAAAAAGAAATTAATCATTAATTTATTTTGAAGCTCAAAATAGTCACTCAAAAACATTTAATTGCACATTTTTTTACATTTAATTGTCACTCGAATTCATTAATTTATTATCAGTGCGAACTTTAATGCATTCATAAGAATTTTGATGTTTCGGTGCAGATATTTAAAAGTTACAAACATATAAGTTTCATATAAATTCGAGTATGCATAAAAATTCACACTTAATTAAAAAAAATATACATATACATGATCAGTGTCATCCATACACGATTCAAACTAGCTCATTCAGGTTCCCACTTAAAATATGCACAAGGGTTGATATTTAATATTCTCAATCAGATCATACTGAGTTTACATTTATTTATTTATTTATTTTGCATATTGAATTAAAAAAAAGTCAGGTCCCAGTTTTTCAAATGTATAACAATAATATTTTGTACTTGTACAGATATTATGGTGAGCACCTGCGTTAAAAAAATAAGTGTCAAACATTTGAAATTGAAAATATTTTTACCGTTAAAAAAATAAAATAGAAGAAAATGTTTCGAGTGAGTCTATGGTACTATGCATATCATTGGGTTAGTCTGTAAAACAGATCAACATTTTATTTTCAAAATTCAAACAGTTGATCCGAACCGTTCAACATAATCCTCATATGAATATGTACCTGCAGACCGAATTTTATAGTTTCTAGAATTCTTTTACTATTTTTTAAGATAGATAGAAAATCACTTGATCTGAAAATTCTGGACCATAAAAAAACAGTGATTTTCTACCTATCTTTAAAAATAGTAAAAAAATCTAAAATTCGGTATGCAAGTACATATTCATATAAAAATTTTGTTGAACGGTTTGGATCGACTATTAAGATTTTGAAAACAAAAATATTGATTTGTATTACGGACCAAATGGTGATATGCATAGCACCCTAGACTCAAAAGTTTCTTAAACTTCATGCTAGATGGGGATTGACAGGATCCATATCCTCGACGGCACCATAAAAGTTTCCCTATTACAATTCTTCTTTTACGGTTTGAGATTAACTCTCAGCCGGTTTGGGATTCGGGCCGACTGAGGGGGCAATATTATTGGGCTTTGAGATTCGTGCCAACTTAAAAGAACGGTCCAGATCAAGTAATTGTAAAAGATTCCCTATCACGGTATTGCACAGGATGTGAATTCGGGATTGACAGGTATTCAAGACGCTGATGACAAAAATCATTTCTCTTTTATTTTCTAATTCTTTGAAAAAAAAAAAACTACTTTGTCCTTCTAGAATTTCTTTTCCTTTGAAAAATTAAAAAGTAACTTTCAGCTCTTCAACAAACTTATTTACTAATTAAATTAAACCGTGTCCATGACACAAAATTATAAATCAGAAGCACTTCACAATTATTATTCGAAAGAATTGGGTTCTAGATTACACACAGATACTTTTTAAAAGAAAAACTAATATTTTTTTATTTTAGGTGAAAGAAAAACTAATCTAACCCAACAGCAAAAAATACAAGATCCAAAAAGAAAGGGGAAATTTCACATATACCCCTCAAAAACTTTAAAATTACATTTTCCCTCCTCTAAAATTTTGAAATTACGTATTTTCCCCTCTAAACTTCAAAAACTCACAAATTTATCCATTTTATTGTCTTTTATATTAAAACACATTCTAAATTTATAAATACCCATTTTACTCTTTCATTAAAAGCATAAAACGCCCATCTGACTCAAATTTGAATTTAAAGGGTTCCTCTACTATCCGAACTGCTTTAAGATCCGTACCCGCTAGATCAACAAGAATCTTGAAGCGAACACGCACGTATTGAAGCAATGTGCACAGATTTTAATGCGATGCATGTGGATCATAATTGCTTTAAGATCCGTGTGTGCTAGATCAGCACGGATCTTGAAGCGAACATGTACATATATTGAAGCAATGAGCACAAATCCTAATGTGATGCGCGCGGATCAGACGGTAGAGGAACTCTTCAGATTCAAATTTGAGTCCGATGGGGCGTTTTATGCTTTTAGTTAGAGTGGAAAAAACGTGCCGTGCCATGCCGTGCCGTGACTAACACACTGTGACTTTGGTCTCGTGCTGCGCTGTGCCGTGACCAAGTTAATTTTTCACATGCCGTGACCAAAATGTCAAGAGGTGGTCACGACACGCGAATGGTCACGCCACGTAAGTCACGCCATGCCTAAACGTGCCGTGACTATACGTGACTTGCGTGACCATTTAATTATAATTTAGGTTAGTTTATTCAAGATTCACCATTAAATCAATATCTAATGGTCCTAATTACACGTGACTTGCGTGACTACGTGTCGTGCCGTGCCGTGACTAAATCTTTCACGTGTCGTGCCAAAGTTTCAAAAGATGAGCACGGCACGCAAATGGTCACGACACGGGACACGCGAGTCATAGCACGTAACTGACACGCGTGCCGTGCCGTTCCGTGCCGTAACCATGCCATTCCGTGACGGAGCCGGCTCCACCATGCCATTTTTCCCACTCTACTTTTAATAAAGGGTAAAATGAGTATTTTATAAATTTAGAATTAGTTTTAATATAAAAGACAATAAAATAGGTAAGTTTGTGAGTTTTTTAAATTTAGAGGGGGAAATACGTAATTTTAAAGTTTAGAGTGGAAAATACGTAATTTTGAAGTTTTTGAGGAGTATACGTAAAATTCTCCCAAAAAGAAAGAAGAGAACAAAATATGTGTCATGATAGCAATTCGGAGGGATTATCGAGGGCAGAGTTGTAAACGGATTGCATATATTATCCGTCACAATTCGTATATTGAAAGAGAACGGAGTAGGTCCGATGCACATCGGACCTACTTTTAGGTTCAACGAGCATGATGACAGTCCGATCTAATTTAAGATTTGTGCGCACGAAAATTGAAACAGACATGCACTAAGTTTAAAGCATTCTGCACGAATCTTAAAGCAAATCGACGGTGATTAAACCCATCGAACTAGAGTAGGTCCGATGCTCATCGGACCTACTCTCAAGTGATATTGAAAAGGTATGGATAATAAAGGTCTTAAAATGGTTAAGGTTTCAAGTCATTCTTCACAATAGAAAATTATGGTTCTTTTTAGCGAAGGGTTATATGTGTTATAAACCGAATTCTACGTGGTTTATGTGGATTGTTCATCTTCCAAATCTGTTTGTATCCCCTCAAGTCTCTTAGCATTCTACAGGCTTTAATTCCTCATTTTATGACATCATTAATGAATTTAATTTATATATTGAGGCTATTCATTTGTCTCAATGAAACTATAAATAGAAGCCTATATGTAAATTGTAGGATGAACAAAAAGGAGAGCAATAAAATTTTGTCATTCTTCTCTATATATTCCTCTTGTTCTTTATTTTACTTCTGTTGTAACTTTATTCAATTTTACAACAATATGAATTTCATTTTCTTTTAATGTTGTACGAACTTATAAAGTTTTTTTTTTATGCTTAGGGTTATAAAAAGCAGTATTACTATGTTACGTAAGAAAATATTAAAAGTTGAGAATAAAAATAAGTTTATTTATTATCATTCTCTCTTGTCCACCTCAAAAAGTGTTATATCAACCGTTTATGTCTTAACAAATATGATAATGATATTCACATAATTACATATACAAATATTTGAATGTATTTCTACCGAATGTGGATCGGTTTTTTAACCCAAACACAAATATGAATATGAATAATGATTTTAACAAAATTCAAATTTTAATATTTAAATGTTCAATTCAAAGTCCATACAAGTGAGACTATGGTTTACTTATCCCAGTTTTTAAAATTTGTATGAACAATATCCCTGGTTTTCAAAAGTTCGACAATTATATATCTAATTTTTGAACACATGTATTCACAAGTGAGACTATGGTTACTGCACATAGCACAAATTAGTTCGTACTATGAATCAATATTTTCATTTTTAAAGTCTAGAACCATTTCACATGATCTGCATATAAAAATGTACTTGTAGATCAATTTTTTTTTAATATTTGTTAGATAGATAGAAAATTACTTGATTTAAAGATTTTAGGCAATGCAAAATTAGTGATTTTCTACTTATCTAAAAATATATAAAAATTAGCCTCCAAGTATATTTTTATATAGAAATCATGTTGATTGGTTCAGATCATATATTTAAACTTTAAAAATAAAAATATTGATCCATAGTATAGACCAATCCATGCTAGACATAGTACCATAGCCACAATATTCAAAAGTCACAGTAAATATTTGCACTTTGAGTGGCTTGCGTTCAGTTACTTGTCTTATTACTTAAATAACCTTTGACAATTTTAGATATATTTGAACGCTTGAATTTTACGGACTATTGAATAATTTGAATGCATGTATTCAGACAGAGAACCGAGTAGGTCCGATGTCAATCGGACGTACTTTTAGGTTCAACGAGTATGATGATTGTCTGATCTAATTGAAGATTTGTGCGCACGAAAATTGAAACAAACCTGCACGAATTTTAAAGCATTCCGCATGAATCTTAAAGCAAATCGATGGTGATTTTTAAACCCATCAAACCAAAGTAGGTCCGATGCCCATCAGACCTACTCTCAAGTGATTCAGACAATATGCATAGAATTATAATACTTCTAAAATTAAGCACATTATTGTTAAATATTTAAAAAACCAAGATAAACAAAAACAATTCCCCATGTTTCAAATTAATAATGACGACCAGGCTAAAAAGTAAAAAAAAAAAAATTATAAAATGAAAAATGTCTTAAGGTGAAAAACAGAGGTTTCATTTACCATTAATGAAGTCACGGTCAGTCTTTTGTTGACCAGTGTAATTAGTACTTCTGACCGACTCCAAAAAAAAAAAATCTTGAGTTTACATATTATAAATTTGGGATTTCAAATTCACGCTAAAATTTCCAAAATAAATATGCTAGTAGTCAGGTTTGAATTGTTGCTTTGATTTAAAAAAAAAAAGACAGGAAGACCATGAACATAAAACATGTATAATATATATCCACTTTTACACAGATATAAAGAAAACACAGAAGATTTTATTTTGAAAAATCCCAGTCAAATTTTGTGATTTGGGCACAAGGTGCTAGTAAAAAAAATTTGTGATTTGTGATTTGCAAAATATAGAGGTTATATACATCGTTAATGAGTTACAGCCAGTCTAATGTTTACCGGTGTGATTAGTTTCTGATAACTCAAAAAAAAAATAATCTTGAATTTACGGATAATAAATTTGGGATTTCAATTTCATGCTTAAAATTTCCAAAGTAAAGGTGCTAGTAGGCAGGTTGGATAGTTGCGTTGATTCGAAAAAGAGAGAAAGAAATAAAAGACCATCATGAACATAAAACATGTAATGCTATAATACTATATACACTTTTATACAGATAAATAGAAACACAGAAGATTTTATTCAGAAAATCCCAGTAAAATTTTGTGATTTGGGCACAAGTATCTTTATTCATGTACACAGTACCCTCCGCCTGATTTTAGATGAAGAAATAACAATTTTTTAAATTTTTATGGAGAAATATCTAAATCACAAAGTTATAATGCATATATATACAAGTTTCTCTTCACTATAATATTTGCGGTCTCTGTTACTTGCAAGAAGCAGAGTACAAAGGAAAATAACAAAAATCATCAAGGAAGCACAATCTCTTGGCTCAAAATTAAATCTGAGATTGTCTTACCATGCCGATCAATTCGTCTAGAACAATTGACCCCTCCATCTAACACATTCCTCACCACCACATTTAGCGAACTGATACCTGGAACCTCATAGATCTCCACAATCACACCCTCCAAATCATTTTCAACTGCTTGATCTTTAGAAATTGTTGATGAATAAAATAGGGGTGAAACCGCATTTTTGACCCAGTCTTGTGTGATTACCTTTTTGAGTCGGTTAATGTCACTTGAGAAATGAGGGATGAGAGAGAAATTTATGTCATTTGCTTTGTCACCAGCCCGACTATGAGCTACTTTATAAAGAGGGATTTTAACGCCATTAGGCGCCGGTTGAATTGGTGTTGATGTTTTGCGAGTGTAGTTTTTTCTAAGAGCTTGCTTTCTAGTTGTGTCAATGGGTGAGGTTTTTGGGTGCAAATCGGAAGGATTTGTTTGATCAGAACCTGTTCTCCAGAAGACATTTTCACGTTCAACCTGAAGAGATGTAACAGAATTAGTCATAAGCATACTTTGTCGTCATAAATGAAAAAATATATTTTATAAAGTCACAGAATATTTGAATAATGCAACATTTTTCTCTAAATTTAGGAAAAAAAAGTCAATTTTTTTGAAGGATTATGCAATCAGATCCATCCAAATACCATCACAGTACGTAATGGCTGTTTGCTTAACAGCTTCACGTACCAGTTGCTTATGTAGACTTATCTCCTTGCTAAGGCCAACACTGGAAATTATCACAGACATGAGTAAGTATAAAGGTATGACAAAATTAAAAAGAACTTAGCTTCTATAATTTCAAGGCAAGTTATAAAGAAAAACATAATTTGTACTTACGTAATACCACCGCCACCAGCTGGTCCATTAGTGTATAGTGCCATAAACTCGTGATAAAAACAATTAGCATGCTGCTCTAGCTTGAATAAGCCATCCATTCGAAGCCTGATGTCTGTATTCTCTCCATTTGAGCCAATCTGCTTATCGTCTCCAGTAGGAATTTTGAGACTATCATGTCCAATGATGTATGAAAGGATTTGATCTCCACTTCCAGGATATGTTTCATTTATCCAAGACCTAACCTACGGATTGTACACGAGGTTATGGGCAAGGCTATTAGAGTTGGTATTCATACCAGGTTCGTACAGAGGTAGGATCCCCTTGGATTATATAATCAAATGTAGAGTCATAAGACTGTAAATAATAAAATGTAGTTGTCTAATTGCAACCAAATCACAATACATAATAAATGAAGGGATGTAGCTCAAAAAAGTGAAGCATTTTCTCCAACTAGAGACAAAAAAAGACCAATAATGTAAATTCTAGTACCTATGAACATCAGGTCACATTAGTAACATGTAAAATCTCGTTCCTTCAAAAATATACTCAGACATCGGAAATCTAGCTAGATTATCACAAGTCTATCTGAATATTTTCTTTATCACTGACCATATTCAAATATGTTGACCCTTAAAAGGCCTCTATGACTCAAGTCCTGATTCTACCTTAACTTCACAGAAGCACAATTCTTATTTTGATTTAAGTCATTATCATATCTCAAAGTTGTGGAGTCATACAACTCCATGGCTAGAGTATAGATGTCAATAGACTTAACATCCTTGACTATAAGCAGAAAATCATATAAAATTGGGAGGGGAAAAATAATTTAGGACAAACATTTTCCTACTTCACAAAAACCTAAAATATACCTTCTACACCGTAGAAAGAGGTGCGCCCTAATACAGGGCATTTGTTTTAACAAGTTTTGTTGGGTATGCCGTATGCATGGTTTCCTCTTTTTTCTTAAAAAAAGATTTGCAGCGGAATATTGGATATCTCAGAGGTCTATTTTATAGGGAAATCACTACAAAACTTGTATTAGATTGCTAACCAAAAATTCAGCAGCTTGAGCACGCCTTACGCAGCCTTGGCCACCGTAAGATATCTCTCCCCAGCCTTTATATCCACAATCCTTTGAACGTAGTAAAAGTTAGAATGTTTTGTTATAATTCTTATCAAATCCAGTATTAAAATAGGATAGTTAAAAAGTACAATTTCTTGTATCTTCCTCAAAAACCCAAAATATCCAAAAATAATTTAGATTGTAGTACATTACTGGGCGGGCAGGCATACAGACTGTATGGTAATTAACCTCCCAGTGCTAGGAACTGGTAATGGTAAAATGTACTGCAAAATTATATTTTAAATGACACTTACAGCTGGAACTAACTGGAGGAGCTTTTCTGGTAAAAGGGAATTTGACGCTTTTGCCCCTTGGCAACGAATCCTGTCTTCTGACACTTCATGGAAAGACACTTCCCGCAAATCTATTACCTGCTCTACATATGAAAATATATGAAGTCCCTTAGTCAGTGAAATACAATTAACTCTAAGAAGATAATCATGTCCCTAAAATGACCAAAGTACCATACATACCCCGCAAACAAGAAGTATTAATAAGCCTCTTCAGAAATATGCAAACATTACATCTACCACAGTAATAGTTTTACTGAAGCATCCAAAATAATCCTCTTTTCTTCCTTATTTGTGTACAGATAGGCGGTGAAAAATAGCATATACTGGTAACAATTCTCTTTTTCCAGGGGTACAAGTGATATTTTGACATTTTGCAGGTGTGTACCTGATCTAGCCCCCTAATATATAATTTAATCAGTTGAGATCAGCGTACCACATCAGGAGTTATATAACATGAAGGATCAGCAATCTCATAGAGGAGTTGTTGTGCACATGTACTAACTGAAAGTTCACCTCCGCTTCCTTCAGCCTTTGATAAATACACATCTCCCGTGTAATCAATTTCAGCAAAGGGAAGTGATATATCTAGAAGTTTCTCAAATGGCATGTCTCTATATTCATCTCCTGTTTTTTAGAAGAAAGAACAAAACTTTCAGTCAATTACAGAGATAACCGGCGCAGTATCACAAACCTAAAAAAAATGGTTTTGACAATCACCTCCAACCCCCAGGTCACCCCCCCCCCCCCCCCCCCCTCCCAAACCCCAAATAATAAAATTAAAAAATAATATTGTGCGTCATTATCAATCAATGTCACTGTGATACATGTATCCTTCTATCGGCAATTGCTGCAATCCAACCTTCATGTTTCATCTGTTTTAAATATGTTTTTTATTTGGTTTAGGTCATCTTTAGTTTGCTATCCAAAAGTAAGAAAAGGAAGGGAAAAAGAAGAAGACATGACTTAAAGATGCACCACTAGTACTTGCATGCTTATATTTCAGCTAAGAAGGCATTAAATTTAAAAGAAAAATACTGAAAAAAAACAAAACAAAAACTTTAGGTGTAATGGTCACTTAGACAAACAGAGCTGAGACTGTTCATGGGTACTGGTCAAATATAAAATGACAAACACCTTATCAATCCCTCAGAGAAAAGTTATATATAGAACTCCTGGATGTGACAAATCTAGATGTATAATTTATTTGTACAGTTATACATAGTAATTTATTGGTTTAGTAGTTTGAGAAGAAAAGTGCACCTGGATGCATGAAATAGCCTCCAGTTAGTTGACAACCGCACTCTAGAAGATGGCCAGCCAACGCCCCTTTTGCCAGCAATTCAAATTCATGTTGGCGCCAACCGAATTCATAAATCTAACATAACAAAAAGGTGAAAAGAAAAACAATGAAAAAAAAAAGAATCTTGAAAAGGAGAAAGCTTCTAGTACATAGTTGACTTTAAATCTTACAAAAGTAGAAAGCACGGCAAGGAAAAAAGTTCAAAATGTTACATAGTTTACACAGTTTACTTTGAAAATTTTCAGGAGACAAAAAAGACGATATCAACCAAGGATGCAATCTCTACAAATACAGAATTAGCATAAGATATGGTACAGTACAATTGGTTCCTACAAGGACAGTAGTAGCAGTGCACAGTACTGACACAACTGGAAATGTGTCAAGTCTCGCAACCGTACTGGCATAATTCAACAGTTCAGAATGTGCCATTCTGATACCAGTGCTGTCATAACTGGTACGGTGCACGCACCATAGGTGCCAAGAAGAGGGCTGCATCTGCCACACGTGATGTTATCACAACATGCGGGTTGTATTTCTCTAAGCAGTGAACAATAGGAGCTGATCCGAGATATGTGCTGGCTCCATTCATTCCATGCTTTGGACTATCTTCTTCTGCAAACATGACATAATTTGAAGTGTGCTTTCATAAAAATCTAAAATTGGTAAAGATTAAGGATAGAGGAAAGGAATTGACCTGTTTTAGAAGGGGGGATTTCATAAGCAACTGAAACTGTAATTTTAAGCCCTAAATCTGTTGCAACACCCAACACAGCTTTCTGAGCACCCAATGTATCCACTGCCAGAAAAAACATTAAAAAGTATTAATTAAGAAAACAAATAGAAGAATGCAGGTCGAGAGGGGAAGACAGAGAGCGAGAGATAGTACCAGCACCCATATTGGTAATAATACAAACTCCTCTTTGCACAGCCAACGGCAAAAGCAACGACATCCATTCTTGGACTATAAAAAAACAGAAATATAAAATAAAAATCAACTTGAAAATCTTTCTATAACTGCGACAGAATAGCAAATGGCCTATTAGCTCAAGTGGTGAGATACTTGGATGGCCTCCAAGAGTTCATGGGTTCATGCATCACAGCCACAAAATGGATATGGAATCCTTCATTTGATAAAAAAATATATATATATTCTACAATAGGGTAACTGAACCATGATCTGCTAAAATTTGTTCAGGCATTAAGTTTGCTGCAAGGGATGGTAAAATGTAGAAATATATGCTATCGGGCAACACAAATTCCCACAAAAATGTAACACAATGCACCCTTGGGACTTAGGAATAAGCAAATCCACAGCAAGAATACTCTTGTAGGAAATGCAAAAGTTAAAAGTAACTTGTAACAACAGAGAAACCTTTTTAATCATTTGTACAAAATCAGATAAGGCCCAGATGTGATCAATAGATTTTATTTTGCACAAAAAGGTGTTTGTGGAAATGTCCAAGAGGCACAAGTATGACAAGCCCCAACCTAATGATTCCTGCAACAGGCGGTATTGCTATAGTTATCCTAAATTATAATTATTATTATTATAATAGAGAGAGAGAGAGAGAGACTTCTTGGATCATATCCTTCTCCACCTAACATTATCTTTTTGTACCCATCAGCTAGTGTTCTCTCTGCCAGACACTCTAATACAAGGTAGTCCAATTCTGGTACACTTTCTAGTAGCTTAAGAGCCGCTCTTGGCCGGTCCCCACGAAACCCGGCCCCGCATCCAATAAGTACTTTCTCTTTATTTCGCCAAGGATTATGCCTCTAATTACAAAAAATAAAGAGATAAACACAACATAATAAAAGGTCATACAAAAAATTATATTTTCATGCCAAAAAGGAAGCACATGAAGATTTCAATAACCATATCTCACTTCATGTACACCTAATCTCCTACCAATAGTGACTTTCCTCTTATAATTATGTTTGTTTGTTATTAAATATAAGTATATTCTGTACCATACTAACCAGTTTTATCTCACAATTATGAACCTCATCTCTGTCCATGGCTTTCCTCACCTAGCACTCGACAATCTGCAATTACATGTAGTGAGTTACCATTTACACATAATTTATACATAAACTAACGGAACCTTGGAACTAACTTTACACTTTCATTTAGTTGAATCGATCAAAAAGTAAAACGGGAAACATAAAACTGTTTGATAGAATGCCACAGCCTTTAATTTCTGCTGAAATTTATTGATCGGACAAGAGGGCGAAGGCGAGGAATTCGTTTCGCATTTCTCTTACTGCTTGGGTTTTGATGCTAGGGGCGTTGGAAGCACGAGCGGTCGGGTGGTGCTCGCCGAAGCAAAAATTCACAATTTATGCTGGCTGATCTCAATTAATAAGGTGGGATTTGGAACCATCGTTTAATTAATCTGATACAAATATCGAGAGATTCCGTATAGGCTCGTCTCATTCATATCACCGACGGTACCGTAAAAGGGAATTTTTACAATTACTTGATCTGGACCGTTCTTTTTAACTTGGCACGAATTCTTAAAGCCCAATAATACTGCCCCCTCAGTCAGCCCGAATCCCAAACCGGCTGAGAGTTAATCTCAAACCGTAAATAGCTAATTGTAAAAGGGAATCTTTTACGGTACCGTCGAGGATATGGATTCCAAATTTAGTTGGGAGTTAATGGACCCAATACAGTATCGCACGGAACGGAATATATCCTCTGTTTCTTCCGGACCGGACGGGAGTGCGTAGATCAGATGTCCAATTGTCCATCGACTTAAAAATTAAATTAAATTTCTATTTAGAAAAATGTTTTTATACAATTCAAATTTTTTCGTGAAATACTAAATATATACTTGTAACATAGTGGTTATAATTCTATTTAGTGATTGTGAAAATTTTGAATTCTAATTTTAATAACCATACATATTTTTACATATTATACATTTTACATTTTAGTCTCTATCTAAATTTTCTAATTTTGTTTTTAGAGTCAGAGGTGACAAGTATCCATCTAAATTTTCTAATTTTGTTTTAAGTTTTATTTATACCAACAATCTAATATGAAAATCAAACAAAAACGCCCAAAAACAAAATTAATGAAATAAAACTTAAAACAAAAAAACAATCTAATTTTGTTTACTTATTTTCCTATCAATTCTTTTTTTGGTGAACATTCCAATCAAAAACTCACCTCTAAACTTTTAAAAAGTTTTTTAATCTTTAACCTCTCTACACAATTCATATTAGAGGTGGCAAAAAAGCTCGTAGCTCATGGCTCGATCGTGACTTGCACCTGACTCGCTCACTAATAGTTTGTTTGTTACTGGACCGAACTGTTAACAAGCCAGCTCGCTACTAACTTGGTCTAGAATTAACGAGTTCAAGCTAGGGCCTAGCTCGGTTAGGCATCAATTTGTGAATTTGTATTATTTTGTGTACATTTTATACTATCTAGCTCGGTCCTAATCGGTTCAGTTCGATCCAAAAAGTTTGTATAATTTATTTTCTTCTTAAAATAAGATTCAACCAAACCTAGCGAGCTAGCTCGGGCTGGCTTGTCACAATTTCAAGCTAAAGTTTTAGCTCAGATGTCCTAGATTCAGCTCGTCGACTGTAGCTCGGTCTAAAATTAACAAGCCGAGCTAGGGCCTAGCTCAGACCGAGCCAGCTCGTTGCCACCCCTAATTCATATCCTAAATTATCTTATTTTAATTAATTTCTAAATTTTATAAACAGATCCGACGTCCATTCCTAGAATCCAGTATTGTTAGTCCTAAAAATATTAATTTCTCTTGAAAAGCAATTGAAATAAGAGTACATTCCAGAAGACGAGTATTAGCTCGGCCCAAATGAAATCCCAAAGTTTGTTCCTTTCGCGGTTCCCTTCTGTTCTCCACCTGTCTCCCAGCTTTTCGATAGACAGCGAAGAGCGAAGCATACCAAAGAAGCAAGGAAGGAAGCAAACGAAGACAGACATGACAAGCAAAGCACCTTCATTTGCACTATTCTCCCTCCCTCCCTCCCTCTCTCTCTCTCTCTGGATTGCCTTTGCGGGTCTACTATTGTTGCCCTTCACCTGTTTGTTGCTTTGTCTCAGAAAGGTAATGATGCTCCACATTGAAATGTTCTTTTGTTTTCCTGTTCTATACAGTTTAATTTAAAAGTTGAAGTTACCTTATTTACTAGTTTACTATCCTATTAACCTATAATATATATATATATAGGGGCTGGCTACTATGCTTATATAAGCATATGCCCACATATGCTTATAACTCATTTTTGCGTTTCCAATATTCAAATGGTCGATCCGACCGTTCATCTTGTTCTCCATATTAATATGTGCTTGGAGACTAAATTTTATATTTTTCTGAATTTTTTTACTATTTATTAAGCCACTTTGAAAATTGCTAATCTGGGTGAACAGTAAAAACAGTGTTTCCAAAATTCTGGACCATATGATCAGCAATTTTCAAAGTGGCTTAATAAATAGTAAAAAAATTCAGAAAAATGTAAAATTTGGTCTCCAAGCACATATTAATATGGAGAACAAGATGAACGGTCGGATCGACCATTTGAACATTGGAAACGCAAAAATGCTTATTTAAGCATATGTGGGCATATGCTTATATAAGCATAACAGCCAAGCACTATATATATATATATATATATAGAGAGATTGGCTAATGTAATAACGTTAGAACTTCGGCCCGAAGTTCTAACGGGTTGTTTTTGCAATTTCAAAATCCAAACAACCCATCCGAACCGTTCAACATGTTCTCTATATTGAAATGTGCTTGGAGACCAAATTTTACATTTTTTGGAATTTTTTTGCTATTTATTAAGCCACTTTGAAAATCGCTGATCCAACGGTGAACAGTAAAAAACAGCCAAATTTTCTGGACCACCGGATCAGAATTTTCAAAGTGGCTTAATAAATAGCAAAAAAATTCCAAAAAATGTAAAATTTGGTCTCCAAGCACATTTCAATATAGAGAACATGTTGAACGGTTCGGATGGGTTGTTTGGATTTTGAAATTGCAAAAACGACCCGTTATAACTTCGGCCGAAGTTCTAACGTTATTACATTAGCCAGTCTCTCTATATATATATATGATTATTATAGAGCATGTTGCTGTAGTTATACTGCACAACCAGGATATTACTGAACTGAACCAACTGGTATACAGTTCCTAATTTAGTTTTCATTTCTTCAGCAATATAAATTTGAAGATATAGTTGTAAATAACATTAAAAAAATATGAAAATATTATGAACTTTAGTGTCCAAGGCCACAGCTTTGTTAGTCAAAGTCAATAGACAGAACTAATGTTTGGTTTGGTCCATACAAATAATGGCACTTAATAGTTCCATAGAAGTACAGTGTCATACAGAAAATGATCAGGGCTGTGAATTAAGTTTGTATTTATATTTCATTTTTTCTTCTGTTCTTTTTTTTAGTGGAAGATTTACATAATACAGAAGCATATGGGCAAAATCACTCAAAGAGCGTAATCACAAAGGAGAGCATGTCCAATTGGTTCGGCAATAAATCTTCTAAAAGCTTAAAGGAGATCCAACCAACCCGAAAAAGAGTTCCTTCTCTCGACTTACCCCTAGAATCCCACTGGCACCACCCAGATATAGTGACAAAGAAACTTTCTCTCTCTAAAATGAGTTTCAAATCCGTACAAGAGTCTTTGACAAATATTAGTAGGAGCAATACCTTTAAAGGTATATTCCAGAGCGTCCATGACCCTAATGAAGAGGAAGTGGTACAATTGATACGCAGCCAGCTCATCTCTGAGGGCAGGTTGCCTGAGAAATATGACAACTATCATACGCTGTTACGGTATAAGCTTCTAACTATGTGTAAACTTTGTTGTGAAATTTTTTTCATGCAAGTATGTGAAAACTTGTGACTGGGTTTAATATTGACCTGATGCAGACAGGGACAAAGCTGTCTTTATAGGTTAAAGTGTGCATTCCATTTTTATTGATCACAGGTTCCTAAGAATGAGAGCATTTAATGTACCGAAAGCAAAGGAAATGTTTCTAAATATGGTTAAATGGCGTGAAGATTTTGGGGTAGATGCAATTGTTAAGGTAAATACTCATACTTATATCAAATGTTTGTATACAATTCTTGTGCAATTAAACAAAAAGAAATTAGTATGTTTGGTCCGGGTCGAGTTGTATAAAAATTTTATTCGTATTTTTTGTTGTGTATAGGATTTCAAATTTGAAGAGCTCGAAGCAGTCAAAAGATGTTATCCACAGGGGTTTCATGGGGTGGACCGGTATGGCAGGCCACTATACATAGAGAGGATAGGCTTAGTCGATCTAAACTCTCTCCTACAGGCTACTAGCATAGACAGGTACATTAAGTACCACATAACTGAGCAAGAGAAAACCCTTGAAGTTAGGTACCCTGCTTGTTCACTTGCTGCTAAGAAGCACATAGCCTCTACTACGTCAGTGTTAGATGTGAAAGGAGTGGTAAGTGATAAAATTACACTTCTGTTTGTAGTTATGTATATATGGTGCCTGTGTAAAATAAGAACTATTATGTGTAAATATCTATAAAAAAAATTAAAAAATTCCCTTCATTGTTACTATCTGTCCCTTTGGACAAGTGGGGAGGGGTTGTTCGTGTGTAAAACAACTGACAATAGAGGGTAATAGGGTACATTGTAGCTGCATCTTTTATTATATTATTGCTTTATTTATTATTTTTAAATTAATGTATATAATTAGGGTCTAAGCAACTTCTCAAAACCAGCTCGAGAGCTCTTCATAGAGATTCAGAAAATCGATAGCAATTACTATCCAGAGGTAAATTATGTGATCATTTCTTGTTTCCTTTTCCTTTTAATGATTCCTCAATTGGAATACCTACTTTTAAATTATTTTGTACAGACGCTAAATCAATTATTTATAATAAATGCTGGATCCGGATTTAGAGCACTATGGAGAGTGCTAAAAGCTTTCTTAGAGGCGCGTACTCTCTCAAAAATACAGGTCCTTGTGATTTCTTTTTGTTTTTCTTCTGTAAAATTTTTGTTCCTCTTTCTTCATATAGGTTAACTTATTTCATTTAACTTAAATATTATTGTTTCAGGTGCTAGGAACCAATTACCATACTGCCCTTTTTGAAGCTATAGATCCAAGGTAACAACAATTATCAAGTTAGGTTATAAGTTTATAACCCAACTTTTTGTGTTCATTCCATGATATGGCAAACATGATATATTTTGTAGGAATATACCAGAGTTTTTGGGTGGAACATGTATCTGTTCAGCGAATGAGGGATGCTTGATGCAAGATAAAGGGCCCTGGACTAATCCAGAAATTAATCAACTTTTGGAGGTATAAATGATTTTCCCTTTACTTTTATTCTATCGAAGATCCCTATCTGTAATATGAGAAAAAGGGTTTTTATATACATATATAGCACTGATCAAAATGCCTCGCCTGTACTTATTGAATTTTCCAATTGCAGGAGGTTTTCCATAAAGGGAAGAAGTTTATGGAGGAGAGAATCAGTGAAGAAACAAATGTAAGAAAAATCCTACATGCTACAATAAAAAAATTAGTACTTAATAAAAAAGAAAGTACAGATATCTAGACCCAAAGGAAAAAAATTACATTGAAAAACTTGCAAGTTGTAACCACATGACTCTGGTTATGCACTCTATGTTTATCTTTGTTAGTTGTTATTGGTTATTATTACCTATGTATACAAGTTACTTGTTTCTTGCTAGTTTATGTGTGCAATATTTAATATTTAAGCTTTTATCAGGATCCTTCTGGTAGGCACTTCAATGGTGCAAGAACGCTAAAAATGACAGCTGAAGAATATGAGGTGCTATTTGTCGATTTATCTAACATTATAATGTTATTTACCTTCATTGTATATGTGTTGATCGATCATCTATAATTTTTTTTTAATGGAACCAAACCATACAGGTAAATGGTACAGGTATATCGTTGAAGATTAATGAGATTGAAGCCTGGCTCAAAGACACAAACGAGGTACAATTTTATTTAATTACTCGTATTTTTGTCAATGGATGGCTTTAATTGAAGTAATTGAGACAAGTCTCTGTTTTTTTACCCTCGTAGATATTGCAGAAGCTTTTATTGAAGCAAGAAGAAATGTCTACTTTTGTTGAAGATCTAAAGAAACTCGCTTCAGTAAGAATTTTCCTGGTTCTCTATTACAAATTGCATTTTACTTGCTTGAACATTAGTCTGTAAATTTCCTGTATTATGAATTGCTTTGGATAAATTTGCATTTTATGTATGAAAAAGAAACAATTTGCGAAACAAAACTTCTCTTACGAGCTAAATAACCTTTTATTTTACTTCATGTCGCTAACAGGAGGCCATGTGAATGCAAAACTAAGAGAAGATTTCAGACTGCTCAGCCAGAACTTTGAACAGCACCTACTATTTATCATAGAAGGTGCATATGAGAATAAATATATCGATAATTGTTAGATTTGAAATATAGTTAATATTTGTCTTACATTGTATGGCCAATTTATTTCTTGCCAGAAATCTGTTGAAGTTGTAATTTTTGTAGAAAAAACTACAAATAAAGCATCTGCTTTCTAAATTGTTGAAGGGCCAGTGACACTAACAAAGCTTTTGTTCCTTAAAATACAGTGCTTCGCGTATGTAATAAAAATAGAGAGATTTATCTTATATATAACTTGAGAGTGAAAACTCTTGTAAATTATCATTTACTAAACATCTCAATTCAACACATATATCACATATATTCGGGAAATTTATGAACCTTTGTTTATTTTGTAAAAAAATATATCATGCACTTCAGGGCGTTATATTAGGGTTAAAATGCATTATTGGTTTTGTGTCGCAGCCATACCCCACATTTTAATCTCGGTTTTCAAAGTTCAAACAGCTGATTCGAACCGCTCAACATGATCTTCATATTAAAATGTGCTTAGAGACTAAATTTTATATATTCTTTTAACTTTTTTTACTATTTTTTAAATAAGTACAATATCACTGCTTTTGGACTATCCAAAAACAATAATTTTGTACCTATCTAAAAAAATAGTAAAATTTTTTTAAAAAATATAAAATTTGGTCTCTAAGCACATTTTAATATAGATATCATGTTGAGCGGTTCGGATCGACTGTTTGAACTTTGAAGACAGAAATAGAAATGTAAAATATAGTTAGGACACAAAATTAATGATGCATTTTAACCTTACTTATTTAACCCTACTTTTTTTTTCTAATACATCATTTATAAAGTTCGTGGTAGTTAATTTATGCGCTTTGGGGCAGGCTTGGGGTTTTTCCTTGTCACGCTTAAATGGGCTCTTTTTCCTAAATAAAAGGCGGGTTCAATTGTTTTCATCTCTGTGTTCATTATATCTTTATTTATAATTTTTTAATAATATAAATTAAAAAATCAAATGTTAAATAAAACTTTTAGATTAATATCATTTTCTTATAATATTTTAACTTCGTTTAATTGATATCAAGAGCTTACAAAATATAATAAGGTGGATAACCCTGGGTATATTTATTAATTTGTAATTAACTTTGGATATTAATAAAAAAATGTCGGCTTTGTGAGCAATGGGCCGGGCTTAGTTTAAATCTTGAAATCTGTTTTCGGATTCAAATCCGAGACAGCCCGTTAACATCCCGATCAAAGAATCATTTTACTGGGTAATAGAGGGTTAAATTTATCCTCTCTTTTATATTTTGCAAGCGAGAATCCCCCGGTTAGGGTTAGGGTTTTCGTAACGGGATCGCCATGGACGCGCAAAGAGCTCTACTCGACGATCTCATGGGAGCAGGTAATACTTCTTCCCTTGCCTTAATTTTCCTTTTTTTTCTTCCGACGGAAATGGCGAAATTTCGCGCTGGACCTTTGTTTTCGCGATGTTTCTAGGAATTTCAATTCTGTTTTTCCTTATGATGTTCTCGGAGCTGGAGTTCAGGTATTTTCTTTTGAATTGTAATAGAAGATGAAAATCAGGAACTTGACTCGTGTAATCATAAACGAAGTAAAATTTATCTGTTCCATTGTTAAAAGTACTAAGCTTTAAGCTCATTCTTGACCAATCACTAACTGAATAATTTAATTAAGCAAGCCATTAAGAGGTATCTATTGGCTTAATTCAGTGTATGGATTTTGACTTTATTTGTTATATGTTAGCTACCTGTAACTAATCTGAGTTGTTTGGTCTTTACTGTATCTAATTGTACCTCGGTGATAATGGAGGGTAAATGTAAATGGTTATTTAGCAAAGTAGTCATTTTTCCATGCTGGAAGTACCAATTTGAAAAAATTTTACTCCTTTTTTTGTTGCATATAACAGCGAGAAATATGACAGAGGATGAAAGGAAAGGATACAGAGAAATTAAATGGGATGATAGAGAGGTGTGTGGTCCCTTTATGGTTCAATTTTGTCCCCATGACCTTTTTGTCAATACCAAAAGCAATCTAGGTACATTATTTCTCTTTTCTGGTGATATGATCTATCATTACTTAATACTAATTTTAAGAGTAAATTTCGTTGTAGGTCACTAAACTTTGTCCTTTGTTACGAATTGGTCACTCGAGTTTAATTTGTCCCTCCATGGCCTCTAAACTTTTCATTTGTCCCAATCAAGTCACTTTAACGTTTCCATCCAAAAAATTAACGGAATATGCTCATTCTGTTCAAAATACTAATAAAATATGCTCATTCTATCCAAAATACTAACGGAAAAGTTATATTTTATTAATTTTTTGGATGGAAAAATTATAGAGTGACTTGATTGGGACAAATGAAAAATTCAATGGCTATAGAGAGATAAATCAAACTTGAGTGACCAATTTGTGACCAAAGACAAAGTTTAGTGACCTCTGGCGAAATTTACCCTAATTTTAATTTACCGTTACTGATTTATTACTGGTCTTGATGGGATTTTTCTTGAATTTTTCTCAGGACCTTGTGAAAAGATTCATGACCATAAACTTAAAGAAAGGTGATTGGTGTGCCGATATTTTCTATTGTATATTAATGTTATTTTGCTTAATTCCACCTATTACTTTGATAGCTTTTACCCTCACTCACTATAGTGAAAAATGACAGTTCCATTTGCTGGTATTATCAAAGGTATTGTCAGATTGACTGTAAATTTTTTTCAACACCTAAGAAATATTAGTAATAGTTTATTTAATGTAGGACTCATATTTGATGTGAGGGCAACCAATGATATTTTGGAGTTCTCTGTACATAGCTAATATTTTCTCTTTTAAGGTAACCAACTTATACTAGGCTAACATGACTGTTTTGTGCTAATGTAAACTGGTTTTATTTCGATTCATGTGATGGTAATATTCCTCTTTCCAAAGGAGGGGGGGGGGGGGGGGGGGGGGGGCGGTAACATAATGAAAAATGAGTACTTCTACTTCTTTGTATATTGGTAAAGGAGTTTATGATGCTAAGCATAATCCTTGAATAATCAACTCTTGGGTTATTAAATTAATATAAACAGTTTTGAGGAGTCACCTCGGCATGATGCGTTTGTTCCGAGATTTGAAGCTGATCTTGCACAGTTCTGTGAGAAGCTGGTGAGTCACATCTTTGGAGTAATACTTTGAAAAAAATGATATATTGTGCACTCTAAGAAGTACCATTGCTAGTATTATTCTCCAATTAGAATAAATACCATATCTGTTATACTGCCCAGGGTACTAATTGTTCATTGTAATTGAACCTCATATAATTTGAGACTGAAAAAAGTATGACTTAAAGTTACTTTTGAGAGGGCTTGAACGTTTTGTTTTTGTTTTTTGAGGTAGAAACGGTTCTTTCCTGCATCTCGAACATTAAGCCTTCTGTAACAGTGAATGCATCTTCCAGGGTTTTCATGATAATTTCTGAAAGTATTGAGACATAATTTGTCCCTCTTTAGGTTCAGTCTTTTAAATGCTCTTTTTCTGATGTAGGTGTCTGATTTGGATAAGAAAGTACGTAGGGGACGGGACAGGTTGGCGCAAGAATTAGACGTACCAACACCTCCTCTCTCTAGTGAGCAGTCTGAGCAACTTTCATTGATTGAAGAGAAGATAAAGAAATTGTTGGAACAAATTGAAGAACTTGGTGAGGCTGGAAAGGTTGATGAAGCAGAAGCCCTCATGAGGAAGGTCTAATTACTTTCTTTTTTTCATGTCAATTCTTTTCCAAGTTAGGGTAAATTGAAGGGTATATAAATGCACTAAAATAATCTCAGTGTAACCTCCAAAATAATCATTGTTGAAACACTTGAAATATAACTCGAGAAAAATGGAAAAGATAAATCCATTTGTACTGGTTTAGAGAGAGAAAAGAAGTCAAAAGTATGAAGTACCTTTTTAATTTCAGAGAGCAGATTTGTTATATTTTAAAATTGTCTGTGAAGTTTCTCATGACTTTATTTATGTTTGTATTCTGTTCAATTTTTGTGAAGGTGGATGTGTTAAATGCTGAGAAGTCGGCCATAATACAACCAAATAGTAAGATAACTGCTCTTATACAAGAGAAGAAAATGGAGCTCTGTGAAACATGTGGATCCTTTCTAGTGGCCAATGATGCGGCAGATCGGGCACAGTCACATGTAGCTGGGAAACAACACATTGGTTATAGCATGATACGGGATTTCCTTGCCAACTATAAGGTAATCCTGTAATTATTTGTCTGGAAGCTCAGTAATATTTCCTTATTTGTGTGTATTGGCCATAGGGTACCCAACTTTTCAGATAGATAAGTTAAGATCAACTTGGAATGCTGTATGTATGAGTGCTGGCAATAACTGATACCAGAGTTTTCAGATACATAATACAGGTGGAAATTATGATTTCTTGATTTTATGTTCTATAAAGGTAAATTGTACATAATTTGGAATTGTTTTTAATAGTTTTCTTTGAAATTAGGAGGTTACATGTTCTTTTTTTTTTAAATAAATGCCCATTTTAAGGCATCATATGGTTTTTGAATGCGGAGTAAACAAATAATCCCAACTGATATATTCTGAATCGGTATGATGCCTAGTTAGTCCTTTTCTTTCAACTTTTAGGCTGCAAAAGAGAAGGCTAGAGAAGAAGCGAAGTTAGCTAAAGAAAAGGAGGATGAGGAAAGGAAGAGAAGGAGAGATGAGAGAGAAAAGTCGAGAGAAAAAAGAGAGCAATCTAGGGAGAGAGACCGTGACCGGGAGAAAGAAAAATCTCGAGATAGAGATAGAGATCGTGAACGAGAAGGTGACAGGTCTCGTGATTGGAGAGGCAACAGACATGGTTATTATAGAAATGGGAGAGGTAATCATGAGAGGGAGAGGAACAGAGATCATAGGGGTAGAGATAGAAGCCGATCTTACTCTCCAGTCCGACGTGACCGCCGGTGAAGTCCAGTTTGTTATAGTGGCAAGAGAAATTGATGTTGTATTTTCAGATCATCAGATTGAAGAGGTATTCCATGGCTCTTCATTTAATTTTTTGTTCTCTCGTGACCTTCATATATGAGCGTGTTTGAATTTGTGATTGTGTGCTTTGTTAAGAGTTCTGTTATGTTCTGGCAGCTGGGGTTGAAAACTTGAAATGATGTATGGACTTCGTATTATTTAAGAGGAATGAATGCTTTTGAAGGTAGGTGTCACCTATCATTTATTATTGTTGCATAATACTGAGTTTTAGTTAGGCTATATTTCTCTGATTTTGTTGGTTATTCCCAATTAATTAGGAGCTGAGCTGTTTGTGGTCACACATTCTTTTTTAGTCGTTCTTTTTTTTTAGTTTTTGAGGAAATTGCATTGTTTTATTACACTACCATTATCATACTTTTCTTCAGTTTGGGACTGGCCAATTTTCTGAGTAATTCTATATCTTGAGGTTGGTACGCTGTTCTTCTCTAATCTCTATACAAGATAAACCAAAATAGTAGTAGATCGGTTATTATTTGGTTATTCATTATCAATTGAGTTGACAGTTATAAAGGTATTATTAGTCGCAAGGCATCAAAATGGACTAGGAATATCATATCGACATATTGAAGGTAACCATCTTCTCTCGTTTACATGCTAACATACTCATGGTTATTTCAAAGGCTGTGGTTCTTCTGGGTTTGTAGGCGACTATTTGTTATGTGCTAAGTACACATTATGAAGAGAAACCACCTTTTTCTACAGTAAATTCTTTTAAATGCAAGTTTTTATTTGATTTTGGTTGCAAACTACTCCAATAAAAACTGTTGGGGGCTTGGTAGGGTTGTTTTTCATCGAAGTTGTTTGCATTGTTGGTGCAATGAGACAAATCACTGAAAAGCACTTCATCTTGGTTGTGTTCTTTAGTTTCGCTACAGTTGTGTAATTGTATTGCCTTTTCTTTTTCTAGTATTTTTAACTTTTTTCTTGCGAAAGCTGCTTAATGTTTTCAATGTAACTCTTTGAATTTGGTAAGAAATTTTTGTTATATAAAGAAAGGTCCTGAATTGAAAAAATTCCTGAAAAGGCTTGAGATGTTAATTGACCTGCCAGGCTTGTGTGCACATGCACATGATTTCTTGTACAATTTGTGAAGGAAAGAGGAACAAGGAGAAGTAATAAGGAAGGGATGACCAATAGTTGAAATAAGGAAATTAATAGGGACTGGGAAGGACCAAGTGATCGTGTTATCTACTAAGAAAATGAAACCATAAAACGTAGGTTGACATCAGCAAGATCAAGATGTGACACAGGAACGGGGGAAATAGATGTTCAGATCCAGTGCGGTACCCTACCGTGTAGAATGAGGTTTTCATTGTCTGTTTTAACCTGCCACGAATCTCAAAGCAGACACCTTATAGTCCAAATATTTGAAATGATTTTTGTTAGGACTTGGGATGGAAGTTATTTGAAAGTTATTCCATCTCTTATGGTGCTGCAGGGATTTCCCAGAGATTGAGAGCACTGATGGTGTATGGCTGTACGTTGTTTCCCTTTTCACATCTTTTCTCTCTCGGCACAAAACTGGTACAAAACTGGAGACGAGGATACTTTTTTGCTGCTTTTGGTCCATGAATAACAGGAATATTAGGTAGGCTAGAACCGTCTGATTTCGATCCTACATAATGAATAGGGTTTAATTCCTTCACATGCTAATTTACATTTCTTAGCCAAAATTAAACCCTGATCCTGATGTGAAGCTCAGTATTGCCTCCGAGAGTTTGATCTAAAGATGCAACTTTGAGCGAATTATTACGTTTATCTATCTTAACTTTTGAGCCCCAAATCATTCAATTTTATTTATAGATTTCAGTTAGTTTGCATAAATGCGCAAAACATATGTACCATACTCATTACAACAGTACCAAAAAAAAAAAGGAAACAGAATCACGTAAACCAATGAATACACATGATATTGATGCCCCTATGGCCTATATACATAATTACATTTCATCACCTTCTCTCGTGGCTACGTTCTTAGACGCAGCTATAATCTTTTGTGCTGAAGCCAGCTGGTCTAGCAGTTGATCAATGTACGACTCATAGGCATGTGCTTGCTCGAGTGCATCGGCCTCCAGCTCTCCAATTTCTACACTTAACCGTTCTTCGGCCTCCTCCACGACTCGTAGTCGTGCCCTGGCGTGTGTCAACTGCTGCTGTAGCAAATCCTCCCTCTCTCTTCCTTCCTTGGCTTCCTTCTCTAGCTCCTTGTTTCTCTTTCTCAAGCTCTGTAATTCTTGCTCCATTAATTTGGTTCTGGGGGTAGGAGTTTGCTTCTCAGGATCTTGGATTTGGCGTGTGCTCTTATAAGAGGAGAGTGTGGCTCGTGTAGTATGTATGTTTTGGATGGTGGTGTTGTATTGTGCTTCGCATGGACCAATAATTAAGAAAATTATCATTAAAATCTGTAGTCCATTTCTTTTACAAAATTTAATAAGATCTCATTTTTCTCCTTCAAATTCTATAATTAGTTATTGAATCTAGAATGACAGAATTTGAAAAATAAAATAAAATAAGAATGGAACAAATTTGAAAAAAAAAAATTAACAGTGAAAGGATCTATGAATCCTTTTTTGTTGTTCCCAAATGAATTACCATCTGTCGATATCATATTGCACAAAAAAAGAATTGCATGCAAAGTTTATGAAAAAAAAGAAAAGAGCTTTGCAAACATTATCTGTGCATTTCTAGTTCTAACTACGAAATTTTTATTTCATTTATGTCACACTTCTCGTTTTCATATTATCAATGGAAATGATTTTGGGTCACTGAATTATACTAAATATGTTGAGGTGAAAATTATCACAAAGTAATGTTTTTGCAAAATCTAATCATTGTCCAGGTTCAATGAACCAGAAATTTTTTCCAAATACATGCGTCTACGCTTCTTCTTTCCTTATTTCTCATTTTTTTTTTCCTGATGAAACTCACTTAATTAACCCTTGCGTCATTTAAGAAGACATTTCTGTTATAAGTTTATAACCAGCGGTCAGAAGTCCTTGGTGCACTTATTAATTTATTCTAGTCTTGTACTAATCTAACTTGCAAAATTATTAAGACTATAATTAAGGTCAAAGAGAATATATATTTAAAATTTAGTATCTAATAAAGTTTATCAAAATGAATAATATTTCAGCACTTCATTTTCCAAAAGAGAAATTATAGATAACTACAAAATAATTATGTTCACATAACAATTACTACAAAGACTTTTTAAGAAAAAACTTTCATAAATAAGAATTTAAACATTTTAAAATGATTTAGACAAGACCATTTATTGAAATCAAAATTTTAGAATTTCGGCCATGTATATTATCATGTATATTGAAATCCAAATTTTGAAATATTATGATTGAAATTAATCATATGTCAAATTATAAATTTTCAGAACTCAATCATACGTGAAAAATTTTAAAAATCAATATCAAAATTTATCAACACTAGGACCAATAACGAGATAACTCACTATTAATATCAAATTTAGAGCATAGTCCATATATAAAATGAGGCCTCTATATAAAATACAGACATAATTTTAATTTTCCATTTCGACTAACTTTTACTCAATTAATTTTCAATTTCAAGTTTCCATTTCGACAATCAACATATCCTTCCTAATAAGCACTACTCTAAAAAAATATTCTGCAGTCAAAACGCCTGCGCCAATTTAATTGGAATTGGAAGAAAATAAACGAAGTAAAACAGACAAATTAGAAGAGAAATCTCCAAAGAACCTTTGAACTTGTGAGATAAAATGAGGGAGATTAAAATATACAAACATCATTCTTTTCATTTACAACCATATAATTATTACAACAAAAACACAAATACTATTCTCAGAATAAAAGGGTAACTGATATAGCAAGTACACACATTTAACATAACAAGTTCATGGACAACAACAACTATTTTTAAAATTGAAAAAATAGAAAAGCACAAAAGGAAACTTAATATTTTTATAATTTAAGCTTTAACTTTTAAAGCTATTGTTCTTGCTATTAACTTTCTCTTCCACCTCCTTTCTCTTATTTTGTTTTTCCTTCTTGCCCTGTTCTATCTCCTCCTCTGCCTTTTCTCTCTGCATCACAAAAGACAAAAAAATTAAAAACAGGAAACATATGTTGGGAAACAAAGTTAATTAATATTGACACTGGTACTAATTAGAAGAATATAGAAAAGAAATTAGGTTGACAACATACGTCAATAGTATCGGTCACTGGAGAGCGGGACCCATGCACAGCTGCTCGATTAGCTCCTTTGGCAACAGTTCCCATGAGCCTTCTTCTGACCAAAGAAATAAGTACAGATCCTTGACCGGCCATTGATACTTCAAATATTTACGCTTCCTTCTTCTTTTGGGATAATAACGAGGACTCCACTTTCTAGTTACTCAATCACAGTGTCTAAGTAACGTGGCGGTCCGTTGGGCTATCCAGCAAGAGGTTCAACTTGCAACAGACACGTGTGTGTTTTAAATGTTTGTATATAGCCTTTAGTGCAATTAAAGAAAAAAAGGGTGTTTGGTCTAGTGGTATGATTCTCGCTTCGGGTGCGAGAGGTCCCGAGTTCGATTCTCGGAACACCCCACTAATTTGTTTTTCAATGTCTTGCCCGTCCTTTTTAATTTGATTCGGCCTCGCAGAATTTAAAGTGTAAATTAACCATACAATAAGTGTAATTAAACAGACTAGAGCTATGTATTTGGACAACAGACGGATTGTTCAAGAAAGCATATGAAAGAAGAATGACAATTAAACAAGTGACCGTGTTCTCCAGCAATGAATGAGCCCCGAACTGCACTAATTAGCCATACAATAAAAAACAAACATCGGTGATAATTAACCATAGTTGTCATAAGTATGTTTTTTTTTCTTTTCTAAATTTAATTAAAAATAATAATTTGTGGATAAATTCTACTTCAAGCTTTTAAAACAATTGAATTCAATATATATCTCACAGTTTCTTACGGCCATGTAATTGGTGATATGAATCAATAGTTTTTCTGTTATTGTCTGATTTAATTGTTTTGGTGGATTTTTCTCTTTTCAAAATGAAAGGCTCAAAGGCACGACAGAATGAACATTGACCGTACTAAAAGAGCATTCTAATAAACTCAAAACACATAATTAATACAAAATCTGATTGATAAAAAGCATACAACATAATGGATTTTTTCCAACTCTGAGGTCTCATGGAAAATTAAATACTGTATCCTCAGGTAGAAGAAGCATCAAGCCGCCTTTGAATTTCATCAAGAGAACTGCTGAGTGCTTTGAATTCCGCAGTTTCCGTGAAATCCCCTGCCTGAAAAAAATACTCACTTTTGAATAATATGTAAAAAGCTGATGAAGTAATAGTTGTAATACAGTTCAGTTCACTCTGAACTGTCAGTTTCTCCAACACATTCTTGTTTTTGACCAATTAATAGGGAATGATTTCATTAGGGGACCGACAAAACCTTACATATTCACTGGACATCTATGCAACCCAAAATAATTCATTGGACATAATGCATGTGCCTTAAAAAAGAACATCAGTTTCCCTAGGAAAAACACCAAAGGGACCTCTTTCCCCGATTTTTTTTTCACATGAAGGGTAGTTTGGCTATTTGTTTAGAGAAATAGAGATGGGGCATAGAAGTGCATATGATATTTGACTGTTTTAAGGCAAACATTGAAGTTTCATAATAGAAGCAAGTGATAAACCTGTTTTAATTTGCTTTTCAGGTACTGGTGCATCTGAGCTGCTGATAGCTCTCTCCCGTTCCCACTAGAAGAAGAAATTTCCACACAAATAATATTACATAATTGTAGGGACACGTGAGCAAATATTTTGAACTTCTTTTCATCATGCCAAAGCTCTGACCCCTGTTGACACAAAATTTTAGAAGGAAAAGAAGTGAGACAATTTGTCCATGCCTTTGCATTAGATTATAATGTACTGCGAGTATGATTTACCTGGAGTGATCGAAGCTGCTTTGACAGTGCTTTGGAGCACATTGTAAGGTCACCTTTTATTTTGTGCCACCTCGCATAAATACCCCATATGCCTTCATTTAGGCTGTTTTTAACTATCTAAAAGACAGAAAAAGGAACTCCCGTTTAAGGGTGAAAAGCACAGAAGAATTTATCCTCCAAAAATAAACCATCATGTTAAAGATCGTAATATACCTGTTGTATTATATTTCCAAGCAAATCCATCAAGAAATCAAACTCCCTTTGTTCTATAAGGTTATTTGAATGCAACTCTGACTTATTAGAAGAATCATCGGTAGAATTATTTGCTTCACATTTATTGCCAAATGGAGATATAGAAGTGTCCTGTGACCTTTGTTCAAGCTTACACATTATCTTATCCAAAATTAGTACATCAATCCGTTTGTTAGATGACAAATCTAATACCTTCTTTACGGCTTCCAGTGCCTGTATTGAAATGAAGTCATAACACAACAACTCTCCAAGTTAGCATCTTCTTCAAAGAAAACAAGTTGTGACACCAAGGAAACCATCCATTGGGCACGAAAAGCAACATTTCGGATTATTTTTTTTATACCGCTTCAGCTACTAGGCCATTGGCTACATATATCATGTACCAGTTCCTTATGTCACAACTCAATTTCTTCTTTTTTTTTTCTTACATATGCCTTTCTTCTGCTGTTTGGAAGCTTGGGATTAAAAAATAGCTGATGCATATAAATTCTATCTTTGCTGAAAGTACATTCAATAATGAGAAAACTATTTTTTTTAGTTTAGAAAGCAAACATTTTGTACCAATCAACACCAGATTCCATGTTTCTATTTTGATGGAACCATCAGACAAAAAAGGCCGACAAAATGATTTCAGATAATACCTGGCGAAGATTTCCAGAGTCAAAAGCAACTTTGCTGAAATTCTCCCAAACCTCCCAACTATTCCTCTTGTATTTGATGACCTCCTTGAAGGCAATGCATGCTGCTTCGCTCTTATTCCTCTTCATATGCAAACAACCAATGTTATTCCATGCCTCCCCATTTTCAGGGTCTAATTGAACCGCTCGAGTAAATGCATCCACTGCTTTATCTAAATCTTGGTCCTACAAAAGGGTGGACAAAAGGTCAAAAGGGTGGACAAAAGGGCTACAATTTCTAAATACTAAAGTACAGCACTATCATTTCCTAAAAAAAAAAACAATAAGAGCAAAACCTTCCAAGCAGCAGCACCAAGAGAAAACCAGCCATCAGGATACAGTGAATTCAAGGCCAATGCTGATTCCCTAAAAGTGTATCGCCAAATGTATAATTACCGTTTTAACAATAGATAACATGCTCAAAGAGTAAATTAGATGTTCATCAACTAGTGAATTAACCTACCAAAGACTTTTGGCAGTTTTGAAGTCATCTCTATTATATGCACTTCTCGCCAATGAACGCTGACATATGTAAATAAATAAAGTGATATGTTAGCGTACACTCATAAGCAAGTTCAGCCAATGGGTAAAAGAAACAAAGAGAACAAAATTACTATTGCTCGAGCAGATTTATTATTTGAAACTTCCAATGCTTTTTCATAATAAGTATCAGTGGTTGTGACATCACCTAGTGAACACCTGTGAAAGGCAAATTCCATGCAATTTTGAGATTACAAGACTTTTGAGTTTCTTCAACGGCCTCCCAGATACAATGAGTTGAATGAAAACAAATAGAAGCGACTAAATTGTAACAACAACAATAGTAATTAATATCTAGAGTTAGGATTCCTTCAAAATATTTTAATATCAATTGTTAGAAACCACAAAATATAGGTTTCATAATTGAAACTCAACACATCATATGTGACATGCACCATCCATAATTTATTATATAGAAAACAATGAGAATTGCTGCCAGTATTACAGACGCCAAATAACTTCAGGTTCTTAATAGTCTGTATATCATAGAATAAATTATCATCAAAATTGTAAAATGAAGATATTTGCAACGGATTATATCCCAATAATCCATAAAAATAACAACAAATAAACAAATAAGTGAACAAAATACTCACAATAATCTTGGGTCATTGGGTTTATCTAGTAACCGTGCCTTGATAAGATCAACTGCAGCTGCCTTTTTACCTAAAAATCTGCTCATAGAAAACGAAAACCAAGTCATAATCCCCTTTAATTGCATGAGGGGAAGAACTAGTGATGATTTCAAAATAAGATATTGCTATAATTATTATACCTATAACAATCGATTAAATTATCCCATAGCTCAAGATCTTCTAGTATTGTCAATGCCTCGCTTATTAATCCACAACTTATTAATAGTTCGCTGTATTCCCTGAAAACCAAAATAGAGCAGAAGAAATAAGAAAAGGATATTTGCAAGAATGATGAATTAAAGAACTACAAAAGAATAGAAGAAAAATAAATATTTTACTTCCTCAATGCAGGTATAGTTGGCATATAGACACCAAAAGCCAAGCGAATCCTTTCTGATGCTTCCGGAACGGGTTTCTCAATGAGTTCAACCTAGAAAAGAAATTTCTAGCATAAATGATTTGAGAAGAAAAGAAAAAATAAGATTGAAAATGCCTAAAGTTTTAGGTTGCAATGTAGCAGTAACTTAATTTTGAGATAATAATAACTGAGTGGAACCTAATCCGGCTTGTACAGGAACGGCAATGTAAGAAAGAGAAACCCTTACTAAATTCTCCATCATTAGTAGTGCCCGCTGCTTTGTGCGGCCACGATCTGACTCCCATCTAACACGCAAAAGATCACACAAGCATCTCACCTAAAAGAGTATTTAATTCGATTAAGCCTTGTAATGAAATAATTAAAGATAAATGCATCAAGAAGACTTCTGTGAGTTGAGATGGTAGTACTGCGTAGTAAGAAATCTTTTGAGAATCAATCAACTCTATATATGGAGCTTTATCCCATCCTACAATTAGAGAAACACGAATTACACCAGTAATATTGTATTTACTTTAGGATGCTGAGCTGAATCAAACAGAGGTCAAACTTCATTACAGAACTCATGTACCTGACATCTCATCATCCCTACTGGTACGTCTCAGCTGTAGGCATTCTCCCATCACAACTGCTTGCTGCAAACCCTTCAGTGATACGTTTTTGCCGTTCTCAAGAAAAACATTGTTTCCATTGGATTCTTCAACATCTTCACTCAGCACCAATCTTGGAGCCCTCAATATTTCACACGATTCATCCTCTTCATGAGGGACAGAACTGTCATTACCATCTTTCAAAGTTGTAGGAGCTTCACTAGAATCTTCTGTGTTTGCTAAAAGTACTAATTGGGCTTTTGGGTTCACCTAAAAAACACAGGATAGTCTGGTTAAGTTTCTTTTCTACACCAAAATTTCAAGAGAGGCTACGACACTATGCATAGCGCATAGCAGTCCGTACTATTGCTGCTTCATATCTCCATTTTCAATGTCCAAACGGGTGATCGGAACCACTCATCGTGATGTCCATATGAAAATGTACTTGGTGACTAAATTTTCTAATTTTTAGAATTTGTTTTACTACTTTTATAGATAGGTAGAAAATCACTACTTCCAAATGGTCCAAATAATTTAGATCAAGTGATTTTCTACCTTTCTAAATAAATAGTAAAAAAATTCTGAAAAATTTAAAATTTTGTTTCCAAGTACATTTTTATATGGAGATCATGGTGAGCGGTTCAGATTGACCGTTTAGACTTTGAAAATAAAAAAATAGAGCCATAGCATGAACCGGTGTGCGTTATGCATAGTACCGTAGCATCACTCAAATTACAATATCCCATATGCTCGCAAAATCTGAATTATTAGCCAAGCTCATAAACAACTGATAAAACTGTGCCATCCCCTGCCTCCCCACATTTTAACGAGCCAAAGTACTTATCTTTTGTAACTCTTTTACTTTTGAAAATGGGCATATGGGGGTGTTCAGCAACCCTCCTTAAGGGGTGGAGGATTAAAAGTTTAATCCTTGCTAAGGAACATGTGTTCTGTGAAATGGTAGGATTAAGAAAGAAGCCTTAGTGTGAATAGAATATATATTGTAGTATGCAAATCCCAAATTACCCCTCACAGTAATACCGTTGTCATGTACAGTCCACATTTCTAAATCCTAATTAGTACCAACTGGTACGAGTGGTTAAGACTTTGAAATCCAATTATCTAATTAGCAGATGATACTGGTACGATTAATTCACCTTAAATTAGCAACTGATATTACTCTCACAGTATCGTGATTCTGAGTTCTAAATTAGCAGTTGAGGTCAATCATATAAAATCAATTACACAACAAAAAATTTCAAGCTAACTCAACAACTCAACGATTCAAGAGGATGCAAGCCTCAGTTCAATTCACAATCAACAATACAGATCAAGCTTGAATAGGAGTATGCATGAATAGGAGCCGTGAATCAAATCCAACTAAAAGAGATGTATCAAAGCATGATACTAGAGAAAAGTCACAGCAGTATTTAGCAGTTTGAAAGCGGAGATGAGCAAGCCAATGGTGAGCACTAAACCAGTGAAATTATTCAACAAAAGAAAATCAGTAAAAAACGAAGAAATCAAAAAGAGAACAAAAAAGGGGAAAATTATTCAACTTCTTAGGTCCATGTTCATCCCTAATCTCCTGATGAGTTGACATGGTGGGATCACGAACGTCCACGTCATCGTTGAGCTCGGTGGTGGCGGTCGGATATGGTGAATGAGATCTCGATAGATAGAGTGTATCGACACGAACTCCCCTGTGGTATTGGATGAACGAGTTCATCGCTGCAATTGCCGACGAATTCGCTAGAAAGATAGGGAAGAAGATGAACATTTCTCTTTTATGCCTAGGGAACCGTTCAAGCAGGAGAGAGAATGAATGATAAAATATAATAAAATAATAAAAAGAAGCTTAAGGAACTCTTCAGCTGAGGATAGAACAGTAAATAAAAACACCTTTTTGAGCTCCCCTTTGAGCTTAAGGAAGCCAATTGTCTAAGGAGAAGAGACACTCGCCTTAAATTCTTGGTCTAAGGAGAGGCCTTAAGCCTATCTAAGGAAGTGATGTTCGGCTGACTAAATGAGACAAGGAGCTTTAAGGAAACTAAAGCTGTGGTGCCGAACAGGTACATGATATGAAGGGTATATGATATGACTCATATTTTGCAAGGTACAGATTTCTGATTTTGCCTAATCATATTCATGGTTTTGTTGGGATACACACAATGTGAGAAAAAAATTCATAGAGCAATCCATGCTTTTGATATGCATACAATAAAACTAGATGCAAATTTCACATGTATTTGAGCAATATATAAGAAAACTTTGAGACCACATGTTAGATAACCTGGTGAATTGTACGAAAGCCAAGAACCCCAGTCAGAGAAAGGTCCACTTTGCATTCTTCTTTTGCACAGTCCAAATGCTTCCTATTGCATATAGAAAGATAGAAACATAACAATTGGAAAATTATAAATTTCAAGGTAAAAGGAAATAAAATAACCAACCAAATTAACACAAGTGTAAATTTAATAATTTACAATAGGAACCTTGAAGCATCAACACGGCCATATTTATAATCTACCATAGCTGCTTCCAAACAGGCCATACATGCAATAGTTGAACCTTCTCCTTCCGCAAGCAAATTACGCCAATATTTAGAAACTTCTTCTAATTTACCAAATTGGGCCAACATATCCTTTTTGTACAACTCCAATTGATCAAATAAAGAAGAGGAGAGCTCGTCCAAGATTCTTTGTTGGAGGAAAACAGCTCTATATAGCCACCAAGATATGCTGAGTGAAGAGTTGCTTGATTTTGTGAATAAATCCTTGATATTTGTGAATATTATTTTAGCACAAATTAGGTACTGCACAAGAAAATAGAACAACTTAGGCTATATAATAACTAAGAAAAATATTTGAAACGGCCAAAGTAGCACATAACTGATACTCTGGTACTGTACATTGGCCAAACATTGTGCATTGAAGTAAGAAATGACTGGCGTATTTAAAATACAAACACAAAGTATTACTACCAAGAGAAGACAGACAACACTAGAAAGATCAAGCTGGTACCAGTAACATTTTTTTTTTAATATTTTGAATATAACTTGGAATGAGTACCTGTAAGAGAGAGAGCTTTCCTTGGATATGTGACCCAACCGAAGACAGCTCGTTTGCAGCCCACAAATCCCACTTCGCTCCAGTTGTATCATCTCCATTTGATTTAACACCTCCAACCTTTACAGGAAAGGGAGACAATTTTCCAATAGGCCTTCATGAAAAGCAATTAGACAAAAGAAAAAAACTTGCATTAATAAGTCAATTGGTATGTACATTAAGAGAATGGAAATTACATGACCACCTCCCATGCAAATCAGATCATAACCAAATATAAGTCGACTTTGGAGGCTTGAAAACTAATATCAGTTCTCACATGCATATTTTAAACAACCTCTTAATCAAATGCTTACCCAGCCAGGTTTTGTTGTGTAAAAGCTAGAAGCGCTGCCACACCGAAGCACAACAAAATCGCACACTTGATTTCTCTCTCTTCCTCATCCAGTCCTTCGATAAAATCCCTGACTTTTCCTTCCAGCTCACGATAAAATCCCTCGGCACACTCAATCGAGTCCTCAAACTTCCACTTGGAAGCAAAGCCGAAGGGCTCTTCCGACATGGCGGCGGTGCAGCATAGCGCCACAGCATAGTCTCCTTTCTCGATTGAAGAGAAGAGGGATTCGATGAGAGAAGGGAGGCGTGGCGATGGTGGCGTGGTGGTGACGTCAGGGAGAGTCGCGCGAAGGAGACGAAGCTCGACTTCGCGCAGGTCGGGTTGCTGGAATTTGGAAATCGCCATGAGAGCTTGTTACTGGTAAAGGGTTTTGTTGGGTTTTAGAAGGACAAATGAGTGAGGCTATGGTGCTATGCATAGCACGGATGGGGTCCATGCTACGGTCAAAAATTTGACTTTTTAAAATTCTAATGGTCGATCCAACCGTTCAATGTGATAACTATATGAATATGTACTTGCAAACTAAATTTTATATTTTTTTGAATTTTTTTACTATTTTTTTAGATAGGTAGAATTTTGATGGTCCAGAATTTTCAGAAAACACTGATTTTTCTACCTATCTAAAAAAATAGTAAAAAAATTCGAAAAAATATAAAATTTAGTTTGCAAGTACATATTCATATGGTTATCACATTGAACGGTTGGATCGACCGTTAAGATTTTGAAAAGTCAAATTTTGAGCCGTAGCACGGACCCCATCCGTGCTATGCATAGCACCATAGGCTCACTCAGGACTAGTGGTCTGCTAAGGGGTACCTCGGGCAGGGCAGGGTAGTGCCCGAGGCGGGCAGCGGGTAGGCGGGTACAGGGGTAGGCGGGTACAACGGGCACGGGTAGGCGGGTTTTTTTTTTAAAAACTCCGCCCTGCCCGTCTCAAACCCGTGCCCGTTGCGGGTAGACGGGTACAACGGGCACGGGTACAGCGGGCACGGGCAGGACGGGCACAGGTTTTTTTTTTTGCTGTTAATCTGGACCGTTATTTTTAACTTGGAACGAATCTCAAAGCCAAATAATACTGCTCCCTGCGTTAGGCCGAATCTCAAAGCGGTGAGAGTTAATCCCAAACCGTAAAGTGAAGGGAATCTTTTACACATATTGGAGAGGATCAGAGGAGGCAAATGTTGCCTCGTAAAGTGAAGGGAACCTCAAAGTACACGTCCAAATTGGCACGAACCTCAAAGTACCTGGGTACTTGATCTGCACCGTTCTTTTTAAATTACTTGATCTGCACCGTTCTTTTTAAATTGGCACATCTCCCAGTACCTGAAAAGGGAATCTTTTACAATTACTTGATCTGTACCGTTCTTTTTAAATTGGCACGAATCTCAAAGGACACGGGTTACCGGGTGCGGGTACACCCCTGGCGGGTGCGGGCAGACGGGCGCGGGCAGCGGGTACGGCGGGTACGGGTACACCCGGGTTTGGCACCAAAAACAGCCACCCTGCCCGTTTCAGACCCGTACCCGTGTACCCGTTTACCCGCCAATACCCGGGCACGGGCGGACCGGATTCGGGCAGCCCCTAACGGGTTTTGTCAAACCACTACTCAGGACAAATTCATATAAAAAAGGGCCCGAAACTTTGGATCGGATTAACCAGGACTCTGATCGAACGGTCCGGATTTAAAAAGAAATATTTAGTTACCTCAGAGGACACTTTAGACTAGTCCAAAAAAAAAAAAAAAACGGGAAAGTTTGTTCTTGCCGCATTTTACACTGTTGAATTGGTTCGATCAGAGGCCGCAACAGCTTCATTAAATTAATTTAGTTTCATTGTATGAAAAAATTACTGACGGTTTATATTAATTTTATCAGAACGGTTATAATTTACTGTAAAATATTAGTAAAGACTAAAGGAGTATTAGAGTTATTTTAATTTTCATAATCAATGGGGAGAATATAGCCGACATTTTTATTAATATCCAAAGTTTAATAGAAATTATTAATTATGTTCAGATTTTCAAACTTTTGCTAAAAATATCCAAGCCGGCCAGAAAATGGCCGGCTTACTTCATTTTTTTTTTTTTTTTTTTAGAGAGATCAAAATAGTGAAACCAAACTCTGAAAATTTGAAATTTTTGTTTAAATTATTTGTTATATTACTTCTTTTGATGTATAATTAGCATATTTATACTAAAATATGTTAGATTACTTGATATTATGTTGAATTACACTATATTACAATAAATTATGTTTAATTATACTAAATTACGTTAAATTACAATAACTTCGCTAATTATGCTGAAATACGGTAAATTACGCTAAACTACACAAAATTATACTAAAGTAGACCGATTATGTGCCATCTTTCATTAATCATAAAAAATAGTAAAAAAAATTCAAAAATAGTAAAAATTGGTATTCTACAAGTTCATTATGTAACTAATTTATTGAGCTACTTGGATTGAATAATAGAAATGAAAATCTTAATCGGAAACTTCAACTCAAGTTTTGAGGCTCTTCCCTTTGTTTTTTGGCGATTCTAAATTTTGAAATTCGGCATCGTGGGCACGGACGCATGCGCATTTTCGCAAGCTTTTCGAAAAGTGATCATTTGCTGAAATCAGACACTCGAGTGCCGTTTTATAACCGTTTGAAGTTTCATTGTCGTTTTTCGCCTTGTCAGTGAAGATATCGTCCCTATTAATTTGTAATTTAGCGTAATTTACCGCATTTTAGCGTAATGTAGTATAATTTAGTGTAATTTAACATAATATAGTGTTATTCAACATAATTTCAATTAATCTAGCGTATTTTAGTATAAATATGCTAATTATATATCAAAAGAAGTAATATAACAAATAATTTAAACAAAAAAAATTCAAATTTTCAGTGTTAGATTTCAATATTTTGATCTTCATAGTGTCTCTCTAAAAAAAAAAATTGGAGTAAGCCGGCTATTTTCTGGCCGGCTTGGATATTTTTAGCAAAAGTTCCGAAATCTGAGCATAATTAATAATTTCTATTAAACTTTGGATATTAATAAAAATGTCGGAGAATATAGACCCACATTAATGCAAATGTATTTAGATTTTAATAATTAGAATATAATTTTCTAAATTTATTACCAAAAAAGATAAACGTAAATATATATATATTTTTTTAAGGGAATAAAACGTGAATATTAATTTTATGGGATGTGCTAAGGTGCTTTATAAAGCACGAATTCTCTTGTGCTTTACGCTCTTATCTTCATTTTTAAAGTTTAAGGAGTTGATCCAAACCGCTCAACATGATCTCCATATTGAAATATGCGTGGAAACCAAATTGCATTTTTTGGAGTTTATTTACTATTTTACTCTATTTTTAATTTTTTTTTAAAAACCACTATATTTTAGGACTATTCAAAAACAATCTTTCCAAAAATTCTAAAAAAAAGTAATTTTTTTTCCCAAAAAATACAAATTTTGACCTCCATGCACATTTCAATATGGATCTCATGTTGAGCAGTTTAAATCAACTGTTTTGAATCTTCACAATAGCATGAAGAGCGTAAAACACCAAATAACTTGTGTTTTATAAAGCACCTTAGCCCATCCCTAATTATATTATTATTGGTTAACCAAACAAGTAATGACTAAATGAAATGTAATATTATTTTTATAAAAAGAATGATGTAGTAGAGTAAAATTCAAATAAATATTTCTTTTAATGAAATAAAACTAGAAAACACAACACTCCTATGAAGCTCATTTCCCTCCCAATTTTATTAATGGAAAATATTCTTGTACATGGGTTCGGATCCCCTAAAGTAACCCAATCTTTTGGTTTTGGATTGAGACTGTCCGATTCAAATTCATCGTTTGAGATTATCTCGGGATTCGAATTTTTTTTTTTTTTGCTTTCATAACGGCCCGTAGGCCTATTACACTGATCAAATCTCTTCTAAAACCAAAGGAGAGACATCCCCTTGTACATTGAAACACGCTAGTCTACTTTCATTAGCTAGACTATGTGCAACTCCTAGTAGTCTATCCTGTCTAGATATGTGTATTGCTCTGACAACGCCCGGTGTTCCCCTTAGAATTCTCCATGCTTCCCATAGCTCCTTGCTAACTCTCCAATCTGGTACATTCGGTAAACCTCCAGATAAAGCATTGACAAGTTCCAAAGAATCCGAGTACACAGTCCCACCTCCACCCGGTTGGCTTGCAACTATCTGCAGTCCTTTGCATATCGCCAGGGCTTCAGCATGGGTTAAGTTTATAGCTTGTACCGACCATTGCTCCATTGCAATCACCGTACCGTCTTGTACCAGCACCGCTCCAATGCCCGCTCGCCCTATTCGATCCCAGGAGCCATCGACATAGCAATTTAGCCCCCGGTCGCCTTGCTCTTGCAGAGCACTAGTGCAGCCAATCGCTGCCAACTCCACCTCCTTTGTCGCAAGGCCGGTACCACATGCTAGAACTGTTGAATTCTGTATCGCCCTTTCCCAGTAACTCTGACAAGCCCGAATGGACTGCTTCTTACCCGCATACATGGCTTCATTTCTGGTACACCACACCGCCCAAGCAATAGACATGAATTTAGGAAATTGGTGATCCCCTATTTCCTTTCTGATAGAGCAGAGAATTTGCTGGAACCCACCCACCAACCTGTCAGACCTGATCCCCAAAGGCGATGCCAGCCAAGCTACCCACGCGAAAGGGCATCCAAACAGAGCATGATTTACTGTTTCTTCCTCCAGTTGACATATCTTGCAGATAGGCTGGACCAATGCGATGCGGCTCACAATTGCCGATTGCACAGGAATCGCGTTAAAAGAGCACCTCCAGATGAACAATTTGAATTTTGGCAACAAACCCTTGTGCCCCCAAACCCAATCCCAGAACTCCTTTTCCCCCAGCAATGGCTGATCTTCTCTGAGTAATTGATAAGCTTTTTTAGTTGTGAACTTACCATCTCTCGCGTAAGTGAATAGGAGCCGGTCCTGTGCTGGTGGTCGAATTGGACGGATTAATTCATTTGTTGCTATAGATAGGGCCACTGAGAACCCGAAAAGCTTTTGCAACTCTTGAAAATCCCATCCATGCGTGTATGGATCAATCAGAGCTTGAACCGTTAACTCCCTCTGCGCCGCGGTCACCGGTCGGAAGGACTGCCACTGAGGGAACCACGGTTGAGCCAAAGCCCCTATCCTGGTACCACCTCCTATTGTCCATGCCACATGCTGTTCCACCACATTTCGCAGATCAAGCAATTGCCTCCACAGCTTGGAGCAGTTAGCTCTTCTTCCTGTTACCCAGTATGAGCCCCTGGGGTAATACTTAGCACTGATAGTTCGAATCCACAGACAGTCTTGCCCCGAGACCACCTTCCACACATTTTTCAGCAATAGGGATTGATTCAATTCATGCAAACTCCTCAACCCCAAACCTCCCATTCCTTTTGGTCTCGTAATCTTGTCCCAGGAAACATAAGGCATGCGCTTCCTATCTTCGGTCGACCCCCAAAAGAATTCCCGCATGATTGCAGTAAGTTTCTTTATTACCTTAGCTGGGAAAAGGATTGTTCCCATTGCATATATTGGCAGACTTTCCATAACTGATTTAATGAGAACTAGTCTACCTGCCTGTGAAAGGAGCTTAGATTTTGAGGAATTGAGACGGGTTTGGAACTTTTCGATGATATAGTCAAATTCTGAATCAGCCGTATTCTTTACTGGGCAGCCCAAGTATTTTTCAGTCTCATCAGCTATGTTGACCTGAAATTGCTGGAGAAACAGTTCTCTCCTGATGCTGAGCAACTTTGCTGAACCACACTTTGGACTTGGATGGATTTATTTCCATACCCGATATATCGCAGAACTCTCGTAGAACACTTCTCATTCGACTTACGTCCTATTGTGCCAACGAACCCATTAGGAGGAGATCATCTGCAAACATGAAATTTGTAAGTGGCACTGCCGTTCTGGCCAACTTGATACCCCTGAGTGCTCCCCTTTTCCTTGTCGCCTCAAGCATTCTTGATAGAGGATCCATAGCAATTATAAACAAGTAGGGGGACATCGCACAACCTTGCCTCAATCCCCTCGTAGGTTTAAGAAATCCGCCCCCTTTACCATTAAAAAGGATCGTGAAATTAGATGAGGTGAAGCAAGCCTCAATCCATCTGCACATAGTAGGAGAGAACCCATAAACTGGCAGCAATGAGAAGAGATAAGTCCAGTCAACTCTATCGAAAGCTTTCGCAAGATCAGCTTTGAGAACGAATTCCCCTTCACCATTCTTAGCCGATTTGAAACTGTGAATGATTTCTCTAAGGAGAATTATATTCTCAGAGATCTCTCTTCCCGGGACAAAGGCGGTTTGTGACTTGGAGATTAAGAAATCCATCCATGGCTGCATCTTGCGTGCTAAGAGTTTGGAGATGACTTTGTAGAGAAAGTTGCAGACGCTTATCGGGCGGTAGTCAGTAACTTTGGTCGGGCCCGGTATCTTAGGGACCAAAACAAGGTTTGAGTGTGCAATCTCTTGCCTCATCTGTGCCGTATCAAAGAACCTCCCAACTTCGCTACACACAGTAGGCCCAAACTCGGTCCAGGTTTTCTGCACCAAGGCTGCTGTAACCCCATCTGGGCCCGGAGCCTTAAGGGGCCCAAGGTCAAACACCGTTCTCTGAATCTCCAAGCCGCTGGGCTTTCGATCTAATTCACACCAGGCCTCCTGTGGGATGGGTCGGATCTCATCAGTTACAAGGTCCGGGATCCGGACTTGGGCGGTCGGCTACCTTGGGGAACCTACAAGATAAACAGATTTGAAATGGTTAACAAATTACTGCCGCACCTCCTTCTCCTCAACCGCCCATTCCCCATCCGACCTTAGAACAGCCGCAATCGAATTCCTTCGTCTTCTGACTACAGTACTTGCATGAAAAAATCCGGTGTTTGAGTCGCCTCTGAGAGCCCAATTTTGCTTAGACCTCTGTAGCCAGTAGAGCTCTTGCGCCACTATGTATTTTGCAAACTTCTCTTGTAGCAACGCAATTCTGCTCCTCACTTGATCACTCTGCTGCGCCATAAGCAGAGCTTGCATTTCTTCTTCGATTATTTTTAACTCCCTATTCGGGTCCTTTGACCCTTCAGACCAGCACTTAACCTCTTTTCTCAGCTTAGCACACACCTTACTCCACTCTAATTCACCACCTGCAGTTGCTCTAGCACATAGTTCAGTGAACTCAGGTTCTTGCAGCCACCATTGTTCAACCCGGAATGGTCTGGGTGCTCTCTTTTCCCTTGGCTGGGTTCTTAAAAGAATAGGCAAATGATCGCTCTGGAAGTTTGGCAGGTGCAGAATTTTCGAATTTGGGAACAGGTGGATCCACGCTGTAGTTGCCATCCCTCTATCCAACCTTTCAAGAATTAATTTTCTTCCTTTCTGGTTGTTTGCCCAAGTGTAGGCCGGACCTCCGTAACCCAAATCGATCAATCCCGCTTGCTGCACAAATTGCCTAAACCTCCTGTTTTTTGCCTTGAACTGCTGGCTACCTCCTTTCTTCTCATCACTCTGCACCAGTGCATTGAAGTCCCCCAAAGTGCAAACCGGGTAACCCGAGTTGGCAATATGGAACTGAATTCGAGTCCAGATATTAAGATTTTGGTTATTCGCACAGTCCCCATAGACGCCAATGAACATCCACTGTGGGCTGGTTGGATCTTTTTGTATAAGTGCGATAATAAAAAATTCCGAGACCTCCAAAATTTTCACTGAGATTGCATCATTCCAGAGTAACCATAAACCGCCTCCCCGGCCACCAGAGGCCACAATCTCACTGTTTGTAAGGGGTAGATTGGCAATTCGCTTTATTGCTTGTTGTTTTGAACATTTGGTCTCGGATATGAATGCCAATTCAGCCCCCGTACATCGGAGGTACCGCCGGAGTGTAGGAATTATCGCGGGTCCTCCGCTACCGCGGTAATTCCATGAAAATATTGTACTCATATTTCCAGCGGCGAGTGAGGCCTCGCCGCCTTTGCCTTCTTATTGTTGGTCAGGACCGACCCATCAACAGTGCCATTTACCGAATCTTGTTCTTCATCACCAAATGTAGTCAATCTATGCTGCAGCACATTTCTCCTTTTTTCAGTTTCATTCATTGTTTCGTCAAGGTTTCTCTTCTGCCCCGCTGCACTTTGTGCACTACTCTCCTCGGACTGAGCTCCCTGAGTGGGAATTAGCATCAGGTCAACCACCCAAGGACCTCTAGTAGGTTTGAGGATATCTTCCATTTCAGGTCGATTGGTCCCCTGCAGCTGCCTTTTAATCCTGGTTAGCCGGATTCTATCCGGGCAACCCGGTAACACATGCCCGATTTCCCCGCAGAACAAGCATACTCTACCAAGTTTCTCATAGACAACATAGACATCCAGTAGCCCTAAAGTAGGATGCCTTAGGGGTACCGTGTCACTTAGAGGCTTCTCGAGACTGACCTGCAGTTTTATTCGGAGGAATTTCTTACCAGCCGTTCTTACCTGAATAGGATCCGAAAGAACCATTCCTATTGGACCCGTTAACAAGTCAATCCCTTCTTCATTAAGAGCGTCAAGGTGAGGGTTATGAAACTGAACCCAAAGCTCCCCCGAACTGACGTGCGACCTCTTGAGATGGTCCTGCGAGTGACACCTAGCAATGGCCACCAGATCATGTCTATAGAACCATGGGCCCGCATTGAGAATATGATCCACTTCCTTCCTTGACGTGAGCTCAATTAGGTAAAGGCCCTTCTCTATGTGGGAAAAAGAGGCCCGCGACTTGATATCCCACAATCTTCTCATCAGCTGCTCGAATTGTGTATCAAAAACAAGCCTATCAGTGCAAACTCGAGCGAGGAGGCACAGATCCCACTGCTTACAAACCACAGCCTGTAAGGGAATGGTCACTATTTTTGCCACTGCAGACTCTGATGTGCGCATGCCCGAAAACTTCCTGATGAGCTCCTCATCGGCCTGTTCCATTTCTGGGTATGACTTACTAGAAGAGGCCATGAGGTACTGAGTCTGCTGTTTTGGGTTTGGATATAGGGAGAAAGGTGAACGGTGAATAAAATTGGGTTTGGGAAGAAGAGGAGAGGAGAGGAGAGAGCTATGTTTGTTGTGTATACTGGGGGAGGCAGAGGTTTGAGATGAATAGGAACTGGCCCAAGGATGGATGGCTGCGATTTAGTAGCTGTTGCCCATCGGCTGCAAGGTTTGGATGTGAGGTGTGGTTTTGGTGGGGGATTAACTTGGGCTTGAGATAAATGAAGCAAAAGCTCGGTAAGGCCCTTATTGCCTTCGGACTTAGCTATAAGTCGTACCAAAGGCCTGCCATGCGCCTGAAATTGCAGGCCCTTCTGAGAAATCAGGGCTGAGCAGACAGTGCGGTACAGCAGGGGGAGAACCTTCGGGAATCTAATTTTGTGATCCCCTGTGGCATAAACGGAGAGGCGTTTCCCACAAGTAGCATTCCTACATTTTCAGAATAGAGGCCAGAACCATTTTTTCACCGTTGGCCACACTGATGTTGCTGCGGAGCGTTGTGCAGGCAAAATGTTGGTTTTTAGCGCTGAGGCGAGGGACGTGAGGGCAGAGTCTGCCTGCCGGGTTTTTTGTTTGAGAAGTGATTTCATGCCTGCATGCGGTTCATCCATTCTTTCTGTAGACCAGCCTTCTGCCACCCCATGTAAGTTTACAGTCCGGCGAAAATATAGGTTCTCCAGCATCTCAATCCGCAGGTGTTGTCTTACCACCATGAGGCCATTCCGTAGCTCACTATCTTCCCCCGGCCGAAAAGACGGAATCTCAGCTTCCCAATTAACATCATCCGTCTGGCCGCCTCTTGTCGGGCCTTCATACCCATCAGGTGGGTTCCCAGACAACTCCCACCCAATTAGAGAGATTGGACATACCCTCCATTTGTCATCTATGTTAATAACTATAGAGGGAGGAAGAAGAGCTGGGTCAGTCGTCTGGACCGCAACCCGCAAGGTCGCTCTATCAATCCCTCTTATGTTTGCTCTATCTACGTATAGAGGCGTGCCAATGCCTGCAACAAGGAGATGAAAATAGTTGCCATGCCAACAGCAGTTTGGGAAGTTGTGTACTCGGAAGTATAGTTTGAAAGAAGGTGGAGAGGGAGACCACTCAGCGTCAGGTTCCCAAGGCCAGACTGAGATGCGCCTCTCAAAAGCCCAGACCATCATTTCCTCGAGCACCTCCCATCTCCGGAGAAACTGGGGGAGTCTGAGCAGGAAGGAATTCGGGGAGTGGCGCAGTACAGGGTAGTCAATCAATCGCCCTCCGTATGTGTCAACGAGATATCTTTGCACCTGAGCATAGTCGCAGTTCGGAGCTCCCCTGAGGAATTTAACTTTAATGGTGTTGTCCTGATCATTTAATAGTAAGTCGTAGTGGGGGGTGACTGGTAGGAAAACCACTGATTGGGGAGCTTGTTCGGTTAAATAAGGGTAGTGGGCTGCCATTGATAGTTAGAATAGAGAGGATATAGAGTAGGTAGTGGACAGTGGGGGAAAGAATAGAAGAGAGAAAGGGGAGAGAATGGGGAGAGATTAGACAGAGGGGGGGGGGAGGAGGTAGCGGTGGACTTAGGAGGAAGAGGTAGCGGCGGACTTAGGAGGAGGAGGAGGTAGCGGCAGACTTAGGGATTCGAATTTATCGTCGAGATTTGTGCACTTACTTCACAGATAGATTTTCACGGATTCGAATCGGACAGTCTCAATCCAAAACCCAAGGATTGAGTTACATCACTGGATCCGAATTGAGGAAAGATATCTTCAACCACACTTAAGGAAAGATTTCTGCAGTCACACTTTCCATCTAGACAAACACAGGAATAGAAACAAAATAAACTAAACTTAGAAACAAAGGATCTTCTTCTTTCCAAAATCAATGTTGACTGGATTATGTGTAACGCTACCGTGTACACTTGTTTCCGTCAACAATTTCTATATTGCATATATTGTCAGTTCTCTTAGCTTTATATTTCTCTAACTTAATGTTTAATTTGTCAAAATAAATTAAAAGAAGATTGAAATGCCTTCATTTTTTTGTCTCAGTCATGCATCCACATTTTAATTTTATAATAATAAAAATCCTAAAAATTAAAAATCAAAATAAAACCGTTAAATGCGATTTATATTATTTTCTCTACACATAAAAAATCACTACTTTTAATTTTCCAAACCTTGATGCTATTAACAAAAAGTATCCATTCATACAATCAACATAATTGAACCAGAAAACATGAATCACCAGTACAGACATGTACCAGTCAAGATTACTCCTAGCAGCACCTTAGAAATAAAATTCTGAAATCGGTACAAGCGCTTGAAGCAAGAAATTGAAGCGTACAACAGATCAACTCAATCAAAACAACAAAATAAAGCCAAATGAATACTGTATCCTCAGGTAGAAGAAGCATCAAGCCGCCTTTCAATTTCATCAAGAGAACTGCTGAGTGCTTTGAATTCCGCAATTTCTGTGAAATCCCCTGCCTGAAAAAATACTCACTTTTGAATAATATGTAAAAAACTGATGAAGTAATAGTTGTAAACAGTTGCTTCCAGTCCACTCCGAACCGTCAGTCTCTCAAACACATTCTTGTTTTTGACCTATTAATAGGGAATGATTTCATTAGGGGACCCACAAAACCTCACATATTCACTGGACATCTATGCAAACCAAAATAATTCATTGGACATACTGCATGTGCCCAAAAAAAAATAATTCAGTTTCCCCTGGAAAAACACAGAAACATGAAGGGTAGTTTGGCTATTTGTTAGAGAAACTGAGAACAGGGCAAAGAAGAAATTTCTTATTTTACAAGTGCAGATGATATTTTAATGTTTTAAGGCAAACATGGAAGTTTCATAATAGAAGCAAGCGAGAAACCTGTTTTAAAGTGCTTTTAAGGTGCATCCGAGCTGCTGATAGCTCTCTCCTGCTCCCACTAGAAGAAGAAATTTCCACATAAATATTACATAATTGTAGGGACACGTGAGCAAATATTTTGAACTTATTTTCATCATGCCAAAGCTCTGACCCCTGTTGACACAAAATTTTAGCAAGGAATAAAAGTTAGACAATTTGTCCACACCTTTGTATTAGATTATAAATTGGGTGTATGATTTACCTGGAGTGATCGAAGCTGCTTTAACAGTGCTTCTGAGCACATTGTAAGGTTGCCCTTTATTTTGTGCCACCTCGCATAAATACCCCATATGCCTTCATTTGGGCTGTTTTTAACTATCTAAAAGACGGAAAAAAAGAACTCCCAATTATATGAAATTTAACTTCCACATGTATGTTTAAAGGGTGAAGGGCACAAAAGAAAGAAATAAACCATCATGTTAAAGATCGTAATATACCTGTTGTAGTATATTTCCAAGCAAATCCATCAAGAAATCAAACTCCCTTTGTTCTATAAGGTTATTTGAATGCAACTCTGACTTGTTAGAAGAATCGTCGGTAGAATTATTTGCTTCACATTTATTGCCAAATGGAGATAGAGCAGCGTCATGTGACCTTTGTTCAAGCTTACACATTATCTTATCCAATATTAGTACATCAATCCGTTTGTTAGATGACAAATCTAATACCTTCTTTACGGCTTCCAGTGCCTGTATTAATGAAGTCATAACACAACAAGTCTCCCAAGTTAGTGTCTTAAACAAGTTGGGACTTGTTGCTATTTGGGCCCAATGGGCCACGTATTTAGCTTGTACGTATTATGTAATTAGACTCTTAATGAGAGAGAAAATTAGAAAATTCAGTTACTAGGCCATTGGCTACAAAATTTATGTATCAGTTCCATATGTCACAACTCAATTTCCTTTTTATTTTGATTACATATGCCTTTCTTCTGGTGTTTGGAAGCTTAGTATTAAAAAATAGTTGATGCATAAAAATTATATCTTTGCTGAAGTACATTCAATAACGAGAAAAATATTTTTTCAGTTTAGCAAGCAGGTATTTCATACCAAGGTGAAGCAACACCAGATTCCTTGTTCCTTTTTTGATGGAACCATTAAGACAAAAAGGGCCCACAAAATGTTTTCAAATATTACCTGGCGAAGATTTCCAGAATCAAAAGCAACTTTGCTGAAATTCTCCCAAACCTCCCAACTATTCCTCTTGTATTTGATGGCCTCCTTGAAGGCAATGCATGCCGCTTCACTCTTACCCCTCTTCATATGCAAACAACCAATGTTATTCCATGCCTCCCCATTTTCAGGGTCTAATTGAACCGCTCGAGTAAATGCATCCACTGCTTTATCTAAATCTTGGTCCTACAAAAGGGTGGACAAAACACCTTCAATTTCTAAATACTAGACTTAAGTATAGCACTGTAATTTCCAAAAAAAAAAAAAAACAATATTAAGAGCGAAACCTTCCAAGCAGCAGCACCAAGAGAAAACCAGCCATCAGGATATAGTGAATTCAAGGCCAATGCTGATTCCCTGAAAGTGTATATCCAAATGCATAATTACCGTTTTAACAATAGATAACATGCTCAAAGAGTAAATAAGATGTGCATCAACTAGTGAATTAACATACCAAAGACTTTTGGCAGTTTTGAAGTCATCTCTATTATATGCACTTCTTGCCAATGAACGCTGACATGTTTAAATAAACAAGGAGATTTGTTAGGGTCAACTCGTAAGTATGTTCTGCTGGTGGGTTAAAAAAAAAAAACAAAGAGGATTAAATTACCATTGCTCGAGCAGATTTATTATTTGAAACTTCCAATGCTTTTTCATAGTAAGCATCTGTGGTTGTGACATCACCTAGTGAACACCTGTGAAAGGCAAATTCCATGCAATTTTGAGATTATAAGGCTTTTAAGTCTCTTCGACGGCATCCCAGATACAATGAGTTAAATGAAAACAAATAAAAGCGAATAAATTATAACAACAACAATAGTAATTAATATCTAGAGTTAGGATTCCTCACAATATTTTATTTAGTCAATTGTTAGAAACCACAAAATATAGGTTTCGTAATGGAAACTCAACACATCATATGTGACATGCACCATCCATAATTTATTATATAGAAAACAATGAGAATTACTGCCTGTGTTACAGACACCAAATAACTTCAGGTTCTTAATAGTCTGTAATTCATAGAATAAATTATCATCAAAATTATAAAATGAAGATATTTGCAGCGTATCCTATCCCAATAATTCATAAAAATAACAACAAATAAACAAATAAGTGAACAAAATACTCACCATAATCTCGGGTCATTGGGTTTATCAAGTAACCGCGCCTTGATAAGATCAACTGCAGCTGCCTTTTTACCTAAAAATCTGCTCATAGAAAACGAAAACCAAGTCATAATCCCCTTTAATTGCATGAGGGGAAGAATTAGTGATGATTTCAAAATAAGGAATTGTGATAATTAATATACCTATAACAATCGATTAAATTATCCCATAGTTCAAGATCTTCTAGTATTGTCAATGCCTCGCTTATTAATCCACAACTTATTAATAGTTCGCTGTATTCCCTGAAAACCAAAATAGAGCAGAAGAAATAAGAAAAGGATATTTGCAAGAATGATGAATTAAAGAACTACAAAAGAATAGAAGAAAAATAAATATTTTACTTCCTCAATGCAGGTATAGTTGGCATATAGACACCAAAAGCCAAGCGAATCCTTTCTGATGCTTCCGGAACGGGTTTCTCAATGAGTTCAACCTAGAAAAGAAATTCTCTAGCATAAATGATTTGAGAAGATAAGAAAAAATAAGATTGAAAATGCCGAAAAAATTATGTTGCAATATAGCACAACTTAATTTTGAGATAATAATAACTGAGTGGAGCCTAATCCGGCTTGTACAGGAACAACCATGTAAGAAAGAGAAACCCTTACTAAATTCTCCATCATTAGTAATGCCCGCTGCTTTGTGCGGCCACGATCTGACTCCCATCTGACGCGTAAAAGATCACACAAGCATCTCACCTTAAAGAGTATTTAATTCGATTAAGCCTTGTAATGAAATAAATTAAAGACAAATGCATCAAGAAAACTTCTATAAGTTAAAGGTGGTAGTACCGCGTAGTAAGAAATCTGTTGAGAATCAATCAACTCTATATATGGAGCTTTATCCCATCCTACAATTAGAGAAACACAAATTACACCAGTAATATTGTATTTACTTAAGGATGCTGAGCTGTATCAAACAGTAATCAAACTTCATTACAGAACTCATGTACCTGACATCTCATCATCCCTACTGGTACGTCTCAGTTGTAGGCATTCTCCCATCACAACTGCTTGCTGCAAACCCTTCAGTGATACATTTTTGCAGTTCCCAAGAAAAACATTGTTTCCATTGGATACTTCAGCATCTTCACTCGGCACCAATCTTGGAGCCCTCAATATTTCACACGATTCATCCTCTTCACGAGGGACAGAACCGTCATTACCATCTTTCAAAGTTGTAGGAGCTTCACTTGAATCCTCTGTGTTTGCTACAAGTACTAATTGGGCTTTTGGATTCACCTACAAAACACAGGATAGTCTTGTCAAGTTTATTTTGTACACCAAAATTTCAATATCCCGTATACTCACAAAAATTGATTCATTAGCCAGGCTCCTAAACAACATGAGAAATAACTGTGCCATCCCCTGCCTCCCCACATTTGAAGGTTCCAAAATACTAATCTTTTGTAACTCTTTAATTTTATAAAATGGGCATATGATCATGAAGGGTATATAATACGCCTCAAATTTTGCAAGGTACAGATTTCTGATTTTGCCTAATCATATTACTGTGTTTTGGAGGGATACACAAACGCGAGAAAACAATTCATAGAGCAATCTCCATGCGTTTGATATGCATACAATGAAACAATCAAGATAGATGTCAAATTTCACATGTAGTTGAGCAATATATAAGAAAACTTTGAGACCACATTTAGATAACCTGGTGAATTGTACGAAAGCCAAGAACCCCAGTCATAGCAAGGTCCACTTTGCATTCTTCTTTTGCACAGTCCAAATGCTTCCTATTGCATATAAAAAGAAAGAAACATAACAATTGGAAAGTTATAAAGTTCCAAGGTAAAAGGGAAATACAATAACCAGCCAAATTAACACAAGTATTGAACTTAATTATTTTGCAATAGGAACCTTGAAGCATCAACACGGCCATATTTATAATCTACCATAGCTGCTTCCAAACAGGCCATACATGCAATAGTTGAACCTTCTCCTTCCGCAAGCAAATTACGCCAATATTTAGAAACTTCTTCTAATTTACCAAATTGGGCCAACATATCCTTTTTGTACAACTCCAATTGATCAAATAAAGAAGAGGAGAGCTCGTCCAAGATTCTTTGTTGGAGGAAAACAGCTCTATATAGCCACCAAGATATGCTGAGCGAAGAGTTACTTGATTTTGTGAATAAATCCTTGATATTTGTGAATATTATTTTGGCACAAATTAGGTACTGCACAAGAAAATAGAACAACTTAGGCTATATAATAACTAAGAAATTTTTTTGAAAGGGCCAAAGTAGCACATAACTGATACTCTGGTACTGTACAGTGGCCAAACATTGTGCATTGAAGTAAGAAATGACTGGCCTATTTAAAATACAAACACAAAGTATTACTACCAAGAGAAGACAGACAACACTAGAAAGATCAAGCTGGTACCAGTAACAATTTTTTAATATTTTGCATGGAACTTGGAATACCTGTAAGAGAGAGAGCTTTCCTTGGATATGTGACCCAACCGAAGACAGCTCGTTTGCAGCCCACAAATCCCACTTTGCTCCGGTTGTATCATCTCCATTTGATTTAATACCTCCAACCTTTACAGGAAAGGGAGACAATTTTCCAATAGGCCTTCATGAAAAGCAATTAAACAAAAGAACAGAACTTGCATTATTAAGTCAATTGGTATACATATTAAGAGAATGAAAATTACATGACAACCTTCCATGCAAATCAGATCATAACTAAATATATAACCAAATAGAAGGTGACTTTGGAGGCTAGAAGGCTAATATCAGTTCTCACATGCATATTTTAAACAACCTCTTAATCAAATACTTACCCAGACAGATTTTGTTGTGTAAAAGCTAGAAGAGCTGCCACACCGAAACACAACAAAATCGCACACTTGATTTCTCTCTCTTCCTCATCTAATCCTTTGATAAAATCCCTGATTTTTCCTTCCAGCTCACAATAGAATCCCTCGGAACACTCAATCGAGTCCTCAAATTGCCACTTGGAAGCAAAGCCGAAGGGCTCTTCCGACATGGCGGCGGTGCAGCAAAGCACCCCAGCATAGTCTCCTTTCTCGATTGAAGAGAGGTGGGATTCGATTAGAGAAGGGAGGCGTGGCGATGGTGGCGTGGTGGTGATGTCAGGGAGAGTCGCGCGAAGGAGACGGAGCTCGACTTCGCGCAGGTCGAGTTGCTGGGATTTGGAATTCGCCATGAGAGCTTGCTACTGGTAAAAGGGTTTTGTTGGGTTTTATAAGGACGAATTCATATCACCTAGAATATTTATAATGACCGTCTGATCAGAATCCACACGAATATTAAATAACACGTGCATTCCATCTCAAATCAAATTCATTAGGATTCTCATCGAAAAGTCCATATTTAAAAATAAATATTCTGTTACCTCAGAGGACTCTTATAATGAAGAGAATGTAGACCTATGTTGCATGGATATGGGTACGGGTATCGTATCAGATAGGATACGGCTACGGCGATACGGCAATTTTAAAAAATGAAGGATACGATACGGCTATTATATATATTATTTTTTATTATTTTAATTATATTATAAATTCAATACTTGTATTACAATAAGTAAAAAAATTACACTAATATTATTAATTCAACACTTGTATTATTACTAATAGATCAGCACAAGAGTAATCTTTGAATCAAATCAAGGCACGTGATTTTTAAATGTCATTAATGAAATCAGCATGATCAATTTTCTATGAACCTCAAATGCACATGTATTAAGAGCTCAAATGATGTAAATATTCACAAATATTGTGAAAACCTGCCTGTAACAATACTAACACAGTATAACATTTTGACAGAAAGCACGAAAATATGATTTAGAAAGATAACTTCTTTTCATTCTTCTGCTGTGAGAACTGAGAACCTCACCGTACCAGTACTGGACTGCTCAAATGTTGACAGCTGCAAAATTTTTTACAAATAAGACCTTGTAAATATTCACAATTGTATACGTATCAGTTTCCATACAACCATGTTATTCATTCAAGAAGAAATTTGCTCATCTTGCTGTTGTATAATGAGCAATAAAAGACATGCTTTTTTTCATTATTTAACTTAAATTGAGAAAACTAATTTCACTTATTATGTCAATAGAGTCTATTATGTAGGTTCAAAATCCACCAGTATTAAATTGCCTAAAATCAAAATGAAAAATCAGTGCCGGTTTTGAAGAAAATCAGCAGTTCAGCACAAATCATTTTTTCACACCAAAGCATTTATTTACTTCTAAATTTTTCATCAAATCATTTACTTCTAAAGACAAGAGGAAGAGAAGGTCAGCACTGAGATTGAAACTTACAATTCGAGGAAGAGAAGGGCAGCAGTCTCTTTAAACCACTTGTTGATCAATTGAAACTTGAAAGTATAGCAAACCCAAGCCCTTGTTGACCCCCTTAAAATTGATGGCGTCGATTTTAAATTGACGGCAGAAACAGTGGAGAGAGCGGAGACGGCGGAGAGGCGAGCGGAGTGGTGCGGAGCGGAGAGCCGTCAGTCTTTTTTCTTTCTATTCTGTGTTTTGTTTTTTTTAGTTCGGAGCGGAGTGTGGTTCAAAACCTAATTAGACGTATCCCGCCCGTATCTCGCTGAAACAGACGTATCCCCAAAAAATCAACGCGTATCATGACCGTATCTACTTAATTAGGATACGCCACGTGTGCCGCCAGCTGACGTATCGGTACGTATCGGAGCCGTATCGGACAAGTATCGGTATCCGATACGTGTCCGATATGGATACGGCTTCTATACTGAAGTATCCGTGCAACATTGTAGACCAACAATAATGCAAATGTATTTAGATTTTAAAAATTATAATATAATTTATTAAATTTTCTTATTTCGTGAATATATAAAGTGGAAGGATTTTCATGTAAATTGTCAGACCAATTTATCTACAGATATTCAAGGTTCTAATTAGAAAAAGAAAAAAAAACGTTGAATGCAAAAAAGAAAAATAGAAAAAGTTTAGCACAAAAATCTTATTTCCTATATTCATTTTTGCTCCGAATATCAAGTCAGCATGTAATTAATTCTGCACATAGTAATATTTTTCATTTTTACCCCGAATATCAATTTAAACAACATCTCAAACTAAAACTTAAACAACATAATAATAACATTTCTATAACAAAAAACACAAATAATAGATTTCAATTTTTTTTAAAAAAAATGGGGTACCGCTCAGGCATTATGCGGCCCTGGGTCTGCTCCGGCATTGTGCGGATCCATTTCAGGGTCCGCACCGGCAGTCCGGCATTGTGCGGTCTGCCTAAAATGGGTCTGCACAACACCGGCCATGGTAAATTTCGAAATTTCCAAAAATGATGGTTTTTTTGGTTTATTTTTTTTTTGAAGTTGTGCTATAAATAAAAATTTCAGTAGATTTTGCTAGGCATGCTGTTTTTATTTATTTATTTTGTAAATATTCCGAATTATAAAATTATTTTGTAGCGTAAATTTAGTTTTTTGTTGTGTGAATATTTATTTGTAGTGGAATTTTTCTTTTGTAGTGTAACTTAATTATGGTTTAATTATTTGTAGTGCAAATTTAATTTTTTGTAGTGTGAAATGTGCAGGTTGGTGTCTTCTATTTCACGTCTGTGGTACACATTTACCACAACATGAGACATTTCTTAAACCAAAAATTTAACAATCAACACTCCAAACTATTCTCATTTTACAACGTAAAATATTAACGTAATTGAAAAAAAATAATACAATCTTCAAACGAGTATCACAAGCACAATGCCGGAAACGATTGGTAGATTACAGACTTCTTACCACTCGATCGGTGGGCCTTCGTTTTGTGCTAAAAGAAAAAGGAAAATGGTGGCTGGGAGTGCGAGGGAGAAAAATGAGATATTTATAACAAAATCCTAAAATCAAATCAGATTAAAAATAATATTATATAAATATTTTATTACAGAAAAATGACAGCACAAAAAAAAAACCATATACCGAAGTCAAAATTCGGTACAATGGGTGTATCGAAATATATTTTTAGCAGGGATAACTAAAAAAATTTAGATAGGAAGACTGAAAAATAAAATGTATAATGCAGTAGGTAGAATTTGAACTCTATGTTTTTCTACAACCACAATGAACAACTTTAATCACTAAAATACAAGTAAACATTTGATGTTTTATAAAGAGAACTGTACTGTATAAAAACTTAGAGAACGTAAAAATTCAATTAAATTTTAATATACAAAATTAAAAAAATTAAAATTATAAAATGGCTTAACATTCTTTGGAGTACACTAAGATCTGTCCTTGATTTTTCGATACACCTTCTGTACCAAAATTAGACTTCAGCATAGAAGTGTTTTGAGGGTGACCATGATACAAGATGCGGTAAGGGGTGTACTGAATCTTAATTTCAACACTTCTTAGAATGTACCGAATTTTGAATTCGGTATTGATAATTTTTAAAGAGTGAGGCTACGGTGCTATGTATAGCACGGATTAGGTCCGCGCTACGGCTCAAAATTTTAACGGTCGATCTGAACCGTTCAACACGATTATAAAATGAATATGTACTTACAAACCAAATTTTACATTTTTTCGAATTTTTTTACTATTTTTTTAAATAGGCTGTTTTTGGATGGTCCACAATGTTCAGATCAAGTGATTTTCGAAAAAATAGTAAAAAAATTCGAAAAAATGTAAAATTTGGTCTGCAAGTACATATTCATTTTATAATCATGTTGAACGGTTCGGATCAACCGCTAGAATTTTGAAAACAAATTTTAAGCCGTGGTACCGACCCAGTTGTTGCTATGCATAGCACCGTAGCCTCACTCATTTTTTAAATAAAAAAACGCGCACTGATGTTGTGTTCTTATTAATTTTTTAATAATGGTTTATAAAAAGAATTCCTTAATCACACCCACCGAGGCACCGACTGCTCGTACTATTATCACCCAAACCCAATGGAAGATTATTTATTTGCATTACCATACCCACTAGAAAAACTTAAGAATAAGTAAAACCAATGTCGTCAAATTTTAAATAATAAGCCCATTTCAAGTAAATTCTTTCATGGTGTTAGACCATGAGCCTCGTCTCCTTTTCCATGGAAAAACCACAAGCTCATGTAATTATCTTCATTTTTCCAGCCCAAGGCCACAACTCCCCTTTTCTCTCCCTCGCAACTCGACTCCACCATTATTGGCCCAGCTTGACCATAACTCTCGTTTCAACTCCTCGTAACACAAGTCTAATCCGAGCTTCCCTTCCTCCCGATTCACGTCTCCGGCTCCATTCCCTCCCTTTTTACCCTGCTGATCATGGCCTTCCAGCCAGTGCCGAATCCCTCGCTGACCTCCCTGTACCCCAATTCATCACCTTCTTTAAAGCTACCGAAACTCTCTACCCTGCTTTTGATGATTTCGTCTCTAGTCTCGTTTCGAATGCGTCAAACGATGCTCCCTTGTGCATCGTGACGGACTTTTTCCTCGGTTGGACAGTTGAAGTAGCACGCAAATACAAAGTCTTTCATACTACCTTTCTCACCATGGGTGCATTTGGAGGGGCAGTGTTCTTCTCTCTGTGGTGGAACCTTCCTCATACACTGACAGACAGTAATTCATTCTCGCTGCCAGAATATCCAGAGGTTGTAATGGACCGATCGCAACTGACAAAGTATTTACTAGAAGCAGACGGCACAGATGAATGGTCTCAATTTTTAAAGAGACAGATCATGTTTTTGCACGAGACCGATGCAATACTGATAAATACTGTTGAAGAATTTGAATCGCTTGGTCTAGGTATGCTTAGAAAAACCCTCAAATTACCAATCTGGCCTATCGGTCCACCACTAGCTCCGGCCAATCAACCATCTTCTTCAAAATCTGAAGATGAAACTGCAATCATGACATTTCTAGACTCACAACCACCAGAATCAGTGCTTTACATCTCTTTCGGGTCTCAGAACACAATTCAACGGGAACAGATGATGCATCTAGCACAAGGTCTCGAGGGCAGCGGTTGCTCTTTTATTTGGGTCATCAGGCCTCCAATTGGATCTGATCTGAGGGGCGGGTTCAGAGATGAATGGCTACCTCATGGCTTCAAGGACAGGATCAAGCAAAAACACATAGGGCTACTCCTTCACGGGTGGGCCCCACAGTTAAAAATTCTCGGCCACAGATCGATTGGAGCATTCCTCAGCCACTGTGGATGGAACTCAATTCTTGAGACCATGGGCCATGGAGTACCCATCATCGCTTGGCCACTCAGCGCAGATCAAATTTTCAATTCAATGATGTTGATAGAGTTGGGTTTAGGTGTTGAACTCGCAAGAGGCATGATGGAAAGCTTGGGGCCAACAAAGGTGAAGGTGGAGGAGGTGGTGGATTTGGTGATTGGGCCCGATGCGAAGGATATGGAAATCAGGAGACGAGCCAAGGAGTATAGAGATGTGATGAACAAGGCATGGGATGAGGAAGGAGGCTCTTCCATGAAGAGCTTGCAACAGTTTGTGCAATCGATCAATACGGCAGCTGGAGACCAATGAGCTTGTTTATGTAGTAGTAACTATCGTTGTAGTATTAGTTGTTGTTGTTCTACTGGTAATTTGTTGTTGTTGTTGTTATTATTGTTTTACTGGTACTTGTGCTGCTGGTTATCAGAGACTGATCTATGGGTGACTGGCTGAGGCGCCAGGCTTTTATTTATTTTAGCATTAATAGGATTTTCATTTGTGCTGTTATTAATTTGAACTTGCTACTTTGATGTTTCTTTGAAGGTTGTTAGATATAAAAGATCGTTTCCACCCAAGTTGGAACTTTGATTTTAGATTAAACCCTTCTTTACTTTTCAAAAAGAGGGTACATAGACACTGATTTCATTGCAGAAATCATTTAGTAGATCACACTATTCAAAATGACCAAGCAAACATATGCAATTAGAAACCTAAATCCATTAATTTTATTTTTATCTAGCATTGAAAAAAAAAAATTAATCATGTGGCATCAAATTTGATAAATGCCCTTTGTTAGCATAAACACTGTTTTTTTTTAAATGCTACAGAAAAAAAATGGACGACATACCTAGTTGAGCTGATGCCTACTTAATCAAAGAATGGAAGCTACATTGTTATATTGGAATTAACATTTCTCAGCTTCCCAATTTAAAAGCATCTACAAAAAGTCCCAAACAGACCCCGGCTTTCCAAAAATTTACCATAACAACCAACTTCTGTAACCTTCCTCCTACCATTTTCGCGTCTACTGGTTTTCCATACATCAGCATGCCAATACCTTCTATGGCCGCAACAACCATACCAGCCACCAGTACATCCCAGTCTCCAGTTTGACCTAAAATGGTTGCTAAAGCATTGGCCGTGTAAAACCCTAGGAGGAGGAGAAATATTTTCATCGGAAAATTTTTTCGTGCGGAGTTGAGTTTGCTAACGAGTTGGGTTGCAGCTTCTCTGACAAGTGTACCCAGTCGGGTTGTGCCAAGAGGTGAGTCATCGTCACCTCCATTGGGGCTTAGATTAGGGTTTGTGTTGGGAGATGAATCAGCATTTAATGCAAATACTGGTCTCCATTTGTAGCCTCTTGTCTGATATCTATACAAATTGCAAAAAAAAAATCACTCTCGTCAATAAGCAATTGTAAATTTCTCAGAATATTGAGTTAGAGCCTACAAAAGTATTATTTTTCACCGAAGTACTACCGGCTGGTTGAGGGTTCAAAAATAAATTATCAGTGAACAAAACAATCTTATGGTGCATAACAAAGAGTACAGTATCCATTTTCTAAAGTTTTAATTTGGAAAAATGCGTGTTTTTTAGGCCTCTTAGTTGAATTAAGCTAACAAAAAAATCTATAATTTGATTGGTAATGGCATATTGGAATCTAATCATAGAGGCAGTACCAATTTTCACCGTACCAGCTGTACCAGCTACAGAAGTATGGCAGCAGTGGAATCTGATAATAAAATGTACCAGATGGTAGTCCCATCCTCAGGTAGAGAACATAAATTGAAGATCAGATAAAAGGTGTAATTTAAAAGACATGCAGCATTTGCTTTTTTGCTAATATCCAATAGCTTATTCATAACGTCTAGTTTTTTTTTAAAAAAAAAAAAAAGGCTATTTGCCCATTTCATATTACTGAAATATTTAATTACATCCATCAGTATCTTGCCTCATGCAATGGTGCCAGTATAGCAAATACCAGCATCATCCATAGTTCATACGAAGCAATCAAAACAAAATGTATCACATAACAGACCCATATACCAGTAACGTCTAAACTCCAAAAGTAATCAAGATTAGCTAATACTAAGCCACTTAAAAAAGGGCTGAGGCTAATTAGAACTAAGAGACAAAATTTGTTTTGAGGTTGATTCTTCATCTAAATCAGGGCTGCTCAGCTGGTGCCCCCCCACCTGGGGCATCATGGACTACCATTGCCAGTGGCATGAATTGATCCAGAGGGATTGCCTCTTCTATAATTGGCAGCCAATCTTCCATCCCTTCTTTCACCTTCTTGTGCATGGTACCTGCCCAGTACAAACACAGTGATTTAATCAGTAGAATTAGAGTTCTAGGGTTCTTATAAGCACATTGATCAAAACAGACTTCATTTCTATGTTTCCAGAGATTCCATTCATAATGTCTAGTTAATGAATAGCTAAGTCAGCTTTAGTAAATTACAGTGCTAGATCAGTCTACACTAACAATTTAGTATATGCCAATTAAACTCTTTGCTAGTGATAAACAAATTAGGCTACTCTAATGCATAGCGCCATATAACACAATCTGAAACTTCTAGAACTAATTTCTATTATTTTTTCATTATTATGATTATCTATTGGTTTATTTTGTTTAGGTGGCACCATTCCTTGACATTGCAAACATTTATAATTGTTTGAAGAACCACAATTCAGCAAAAAGCTCTTCCAAAGATACAAAAAGCTTGTCGATAATTTGCGAGGAATTATTGGGTATCTCACTGTCTAAGGTTTTTCTTTTATAACTCGTTTTTTCTTTTAAATTTATTGTAATCTTATGTAAGCATGTCAACTCTGTCTGCATGCACATTCATAAGTTTTCATATGAGAACCAATCAAGGTGGCTGCACAGACTTGCTCCAAAAATAATAAAGAATAAAGAAAGTATATTTTATATAACATGCAAAATAAATTATTTATTATATTCTGTTAGTATTTTTATCTTTCAGGAATTGCAATGTAGTGATTGGTCAAGCCGACCATTAAGTGAAGAACAGATACAATATGCTGCAGCTGATGCATTTTACTTGCTTGAAATATTTTCAATATATCAGCAATATATTTTAACTGAAGGTATTTGTATTGTTCTATTTTCTACTTTTGAAACCTCACTCATTAGAGTCAATCAAATAGAGAAGCAAAAATATAACTTTTGATTTGATGAGTTGATCTCTCCAATAATATTCTCTCAGTTGAAGTTACTCGGCCTTGACTGATAAGAATTTTTTTTCTTCTTCTGTTGACTTTTCAGGGAAATGTGGGTCAAGTGTGTCAGCGGTAGATGATGATCATAGTAACATGATGCAAAGCATCCTTAGTTATTTTGGTGATAAAATTGTCCTAAAGGAATCAGACAAAGTACCAAAAAATACAAAGAAAAAGGTGAAGCAAAGACAATGTATAAATGTCAACGGAAAAGAGAGAGCGGAGATAAGCACGGAATGGCAGGGCCCTGCACCTTGGGACCCATCTATTGGTGGGGATGGATTTCCTAAATTCTTATGCGATGTAATGGTGAGTAATATTCTTTTGTTCTTTTCTTGGAGACAGCAGCATTAAATATTTGGGTATTTGCCCGTAATCCATATTTCTCATGTTTGGTTTTAGAATTAATGAATTTTGTGTCTTTGCTAATAACACTTTACAATAGGGTTCAGGGATAAGCTGTGCAAGAAAAGATAAGATCAACCAAAATGTCCCCAGCCTTTATATAATCTCAGCAAAACCAATTGATAACTAGTGTTTATAAACATGGAAATTGCTAAATTGGTCCTAGCTATGCATCATTAGAATGTAAATGAATGAACATTTTGCTCGTTTTTCCTCTAATGCAGTACAATTTGTGCTTGGGAGAAAAGGCTTAATACACATTTTTCTCCCGATCGTTTACAATTTGAAATATTTTTGCTCTTGCTGTTTCTTGTTCTTGATAAATATGCTCGTTGCTTACGTATTCATGTCATTGAGCATCGCTTCCCTTTCTGAATGCAGTCCCTTCAACTTTACCTGTGTATGCATGACAATTCGTCGAGTGCACTTTGTTTTATATATTATATGAAATTTAAATTCAAAGTCTTTTGTTCTGAAATATTCCACCTAAACAAGGAAATTAAAATGAACTAAATAAAGATTTAAATGCTATAGATAACATGACAGAAACAAAAAAAAGGACTGCCATTCAATGGAACAGGAGTGACAAATTTTTTTCATCTATCATTACAAATCACTGATTGAAAGAAAAATATTCTAATTTTATTCTGTAACTTATGCACAAACAGACAATGGGCCTAAGGTGCTTCAGGGAGATTCTAAAATTGTTGGAAAAAATATTAACTAACTAGATTTAAATCTGAATTTTGATCACTAAATAAATTATAATTATATATAAAAATATAATCAAGAATATAATTAAAACTTTATTACCCGGAGCTGCAAAATGCGGACCTAAGGCAACTTCCCGTCCTAAGAGCAGGAATAATCGGTTAAGCTTGCCCCAAGTTACGCCGGTATTCCTCTGCCTGCGGGCACAACCGTGGTAGAGGTTGATGTAGCTTCTTTCAATAATGATAGCAGAACAATATGTTTTCTATAAAGAAAATATTTGTTTGTGGGAGAATAGAAATTGAATTTATGAATTATGAAGCTAAGAGGAAGAGAGTGTATGTAAATTGTTGGATCGACGGATCATGTTCTTCAAATATCATATATTATTTATAGGCAAATATGTGTATTTATGACATTCAATTTCACATTCATTATACATTATCGTTTCAAATAATAATGAAAATGAATGAGTCATATAATAGCTCAAACGGATAAATTCAATTGAATGAATTGAATGATTTTAAAACTGACACAATTCATAATTTATTTGCCTATAAATATTGCATTGATCACCAGCTCATATCACATATATTATTGATTCGATCTTCTGTAGCGACAATAATAAACTTCTATATAGAAATTGGATCAATGAAATTAAGTTACAAATAGCTCTACAATTCATAAATATTAAAAACGTTAATATTAAAATAAGTATTTATTTATATAAATTTTGTGTTTTCAAAATATATTTCTAACAAAAATGACATGCCTCCTGGTTTAGAATTTAAAATGATGACGTCATTTATAACGCTTGCAAGATAACGTTGCAAATTATAATTCAGGCCAATTAATGTCGATAATTATAATAATCTGACGTCATACTTCTCCGGCTCGGGATTAGGGTGCGGCCGATTAGCATCGGACTCAAATCGGTCTGATGCCCGTATGGAATTTGCCCGATTTGCTTCATGATTCGTGTGATCTGCTTCAATATGCGTACGCACCACTTTATAAGGTGAATCGGACTGTTCCGAGCGGACGCGCCACGCTTTTCTCGGGCCCGCGCTGATCCGAACCTTTTTATTTATTGCATATTTTTCTTTATATTTCTCTTTAAATTATTATCGATTTTGAATTCAGAACGTACATTGCACAATTTTATTGTTTTTCTTAAATCATTGATTAAGGATCAAGTCATCCAACACACTTTCAAACCCATATGTTTATTATAGAGTTTCTCCACTTTGTGAGTTTTGAAACCATGACCTCTTACATGGGAGTCATGTGCCTTTACTACCAGTTGAAATGCAAGTTCTTACAAAATATGAGTGAGGCTACGGTACTATGCATAGCACGGTTGGGTCCGTGCTACGGCTCAATATTTGAGTTTTCAAAATCTTAATGGTCGATCCGAACGTTCAACATGATTATAAAATGAATATGTACTTGCAAACCAAATTTTACATTTTTCTGAATATTTTTACTATTTTTTTAGATAGGTAGAAAATCACTTGATCTGATAATTCTGGACCATCCAAAAACAGTGATTTTCTACCTATAAAATAGTAAAAGAAATCGAAAAAATGTAAAATTTGGTTTGCAAGTACATATCCATTTATAATCATGTTGAACGGTTCGGATCGACCGTTAGGATTTTGAAAACTCAAATATTGAGCCGTAGCACGGACACAATCCGTGCTATGCATAGTACCGTAGCCTCACTCAAATTTTATTGTTCTTTAAACAGTGCAGGACAGTACCGATTTCTGCATTGTTCGATCTCAACAGGTGCCGATCTCAGCGCTCCATCCATGGTATCTAGATCTTTCGTCCCCTGCAGTTGATATTATATCTTTACTCGAGGGCAAGGTTCTTTCGTCAACAAAATCTTTGGTCTCCTTCCTGTTTTTCTCTCCACGGTCTACATCTCAAATCAATGTGAGGTTCTTTTCAAGTAAGTTTTAAATGCGATAGACTCGTGCAACCATTTTTACATAAATAGATAAAATTTTGTTAATTGGTTAAATCATATAATTTGTACATACCCAAATATGTTGACTGTTGCACTTTGATATATTGTTTCAAGATTACGAGTTTATATACACTAAGTTTAGTTAACTGTTTCACTTTGATAGTTCTCTCTTATTGAATTTGTACGATGTAAATTAAAAGGCCATCTCTTCTTTATCCTGCTTATTACTGAACTCATACCATTCTACATCCTAGTACTAACCTTTCTTGTGCATTTTTAACATAGGCACAAGTTCACAGTGCTCATGAGGGGGTAATGGGGAATATGCAAACTCTGCAGGTGACATCTTTGAACATAAAAACTCAATCCTTTTAATTATTTCTCTATGATCATATGTTGTGCTATCTAAATGATAACATTGCGCTTGCATTTTAATGAGTAGTGTCAGGATCCCACCTCTCTACCTCAATCTCAAGAAGGAGCCCCACCGATGCAGTTGACCCACTCTCAACTAAGAAGATTTATTAGTACTTGCTTATTTATATACGCAATGTATAAACACAATTAGGTAAGACAGAACCATCGAGTTGAAATATTTTAGCAACGACAACAACTGATAGTATTGTGCAAACTTTCTTTTATTCCTTTATTTTTAGTGATTTGAGTGAATACAATAAGTATGGTGCAAAATCAATTTCATCGAGGGTGGATTCTGGCCAAAATTACTTTTTAGTGATTTTTGCCAAAATCAATTTTGCTAGAGTTTCAACATAGTGGTGCTGGTTTATTTTCTTTGAATTTGGTGAAAAAAATACATGCTAATGAAGATCTCCAAATCAGAAAAATGAAAGCTTCATTATTATCTTTTCGATTGAAACATGTCTAATAGCTGAATGGGAACTGCTCATATCTTGTTTATCAATTATGATGCCTTGTTTATCATTATTAGATTTTAAGATTTTGATGCATTTTTGTCTTTCAATGGAAATGAACTTGAGAAACCTTAAAACTGGTACTTCCCTTGATATGAACTTGAGAAGCTTTACAACTGGTACTGCCCTTAACTCCAACTTGAGAAGCATTAAAACTTGTATTGCCCTTGTACCAAATTCAAACCCCATCAGAACATACCAGTACCATATTCATATTGTACCAATAAATAAACCTGTACAACTTTTAATTGAGTACTAAGTTAAACTGGTACCGTAAGCCAAACTTGTACCAAATTCATATTGATACTACCCTTGAGGAGCCATTCTGTCTTCCAATATCAGTACTAACTTGCTGCCTGGCAATGTGGTATATGTAGGGTCTACCATCTGTGCTGTCATCATCAAATCAAGAGGGGGGATTCCAAGCACTACTAAAGGCAAATTCTGGACAAGAGGTGGCCAACCTTTTAGGGGCCGAAGCGTCAATGAATGAATGGTTCGGGGAAGGCATCTCGAACAACAACCCACATTAATAGTCTGAGGTATTGCCAACCTTTAATTAATAATTATAGATTTTTGGATTTACGCATTAACACCATAGGGTATGTTTCTTTTTTATAAATTTTTGTTGATGGGTGGTGCTTATATAATGAGTAAAGGTAAATGTTCCATATTATACTGTGGCTGTAATGTTATAATACAGTTGGTCTTTTGGTACAATGCATGCTTTGTACATGCTTAATTTTAATATTGTCATTAATGCTAATTTCAAGCTTTCGTATTAAATTTCAAGGTGTTATGTTATTGTTATTTCTTTTATTGTGAAATGTATCATATTACCGGGTTGGTACCAGATAGGTAATGTGAAGATTTTAGAAACATGACTGCTGATATGCTGGCATTAATTGTAATTATTTGTGTCGGATTATCAAGAGAAATATGATGAAATTATAGAGCATGCAAATAATCGGGTGGGACCCACAGCACCTACCCTTGCAAAAAAACAGATGGGGCCCACTATCACTATCCTTGCAAAAAACAAGGTGGGACCCACGGTGGTTTGCCTTGCAAATAATAAGGTGGGGTCCACTGACGCTAACCTTGCTAATAACCCGATGGGACCCACGCGGGCTATCATTGCAAATAATCAGGTGGGGTCCACTAACACTGGTCTTGCTAATAATCCGATGGGACTCACGTCAGATATCCTTGCTAATACCCAGTGGGACATCCTTGCAAATAATAAGTAGGGCCCACAAATGATATCTTTGCTAATAACCAGTGGGGCCTACGCTAAATGACCTTGCTAATACTAAGTGGGGCCTACACTACATATCCTTGCTAATACTCAGTTGGGCGCCAAAAACTAAAGTATTAGCAAGCGTGCTTTTTGCAACCGCAGCCCATGCGGATAGTATAGCGAAATGTATTAGTAAGCGTAATCCCTTGCAACAAGTCTGAAAATGAGCATTTGCATTGGGGCTTAAAGCAATTGGAGGTTTTGCAAGCGTAGCGCATGCAAATAACGTTTTGGACCTTGTAGCAAGGGTAAGCCGTTGCAACAAGCTAATTCCTGCCGTTGCCATTACTGGAGATTCTAAGTAGTGAATGGGGAGTAATATTCTTTTGTTCTTTCCTTTTGTGTTTACCTTGAGGAATAAGAATTTTGACCGGAAATGAATTCATCAAGTCAACTGTAATATTTATTTTAGTTTTTTCATCTTTGGCCTCTGTGTTTGTAAAATGGATGAGAACTTTATAAAAGTTTGTCTGATTTGGGTTTTGCAAGTATTAAAGCAAAAGAAAGATTATCCATTTGTGGTGCTGGAATCATCCTAACCAACTATATTAATTGTAAAAGGCCTAAAGTGAACTTTATAATGTTCATTAAGAAGAGAAACTTCGTAATGTTCATTTTGCTCATGTTGATTTTTGTTGTTACTTATTTTTAACAGGGTACTCAATATCGTCATGCTGTTGATATGATATGTTTGTGTCAATTTGCAAGCTAAAAGATTGAGAAAGAGAATCTATCAACTAGCTGCTACAAATTCTTCTCCCTATCATTTACAATTTGATATTTTTTTTTTGCTTTTGCTGTTTCTTGTTCTTGATAAATGATTAAATTCTCATTGCTTGCGTATTCATGTCATTGAGCTTCCCTTTCTGAATCCAGTGCCTTCAACTTTACCTGTGTATGTATGACAATTGGAGTGCACTTTGTTTATATATTATATGAAATTTAAATTCAAAGTCTTTGCTCTGAAATATTCCGCCTCAACAAGTAAGCAAATTAAAATGAACTAAATAAAGATTTAATGCTATATATAACATGACAGGAAAAAAAGGATCGCTATTCAATAATACAGGAGTGACAAACTTTTTCATCTATCAGGAAGAGCGATTTAGTTACCACAATTTTGAGTTACAACAAAGTTACTATAACCATTTTCTACATTTTCAAATTCCAAATCGTCGATTCAAACCGTTCAACATAATTTCCACAATAAAATGTGCTTCTAGATCAAATTTTATATTTTTTTGAATTTTTTACTATTTATCAAGTATTTTGATTTGGTGAAACAAACTATTAAGCGTTCTCTATTAGAATACGAGGTTGCTCTTTAGGGTCGTTAGTTGCTGCCTTGCTGGAAGTTTGAATGGAAGGGCTCAAAATAATGGCCCAAAAATGTCTAATGGGCCTTTTATCAGGCTAAATATTTTAACAGAGTAGTTTTGGTTTCATATAGCACTGATTTCATATAACAGCACAGTATAGAATTAAAACAACGCTGCATGTAATTTGTGCGCTGCATAAAGTCAAATTGCTCTGTTAAAACCTTTACCCTTTCGTCTGGGCTGTGCTCCTAAATCCTAATCAGCAAAATTACAGGGATCCAGGTCGAGGCGTACTCCTGTGCCACTGAAACTAAACTCTCTTGTTCTGAAGTGAAAAAAGAAAAAAAGAAAAAAAAAGAGCGAAATTGAAATTGGAAAACCAAAGTCTCTCGTTCTCCAGTGAAAAAGAAAAAAAGAGAGAAATTGAAAGTGGAAAAAACGGTCCAATGATCGGGAGCATGAGCACAAGCACGAAACAGCAGATTGCGCCATGGATAGACGGCGATTGCGTAGGCCGGCGCTGCAGGCTCCGCACCAGACCTCGCGCTGAGGTTCGCGCGGGCTTCAGACCTTTCGCCCGATTAAGGTCAGATTCTAACCTGAGCGAAAGAGATGGGATTTGTTACGAGTACATTTTCAAGAGGGAGTTAATTTATGGTTTTGTACTTTGTGTTAGTTCCTCGAATTATGGAAAAGGGAAGTGTACTATCTTAATCCGAGTTGCAAAATAGGTGATTTTCTAATTCTGGTTTTACCTTAGCATCTGCCTTTCAATAAATTGATTTGAGCGAAACTTAGACAAAATGACATATAAAGGGAGTAACTCTTATATTTGTTGTCGGTCTAATTGCATGTCTTTTAAATTACACCTTTTATCTGATCTTCAATTTATGTTCTCTACCTGAGGATGGGACTACCATCTGGTACATTTTATTATCAGATTCCACTGCTGCCATACTTTTGTAGCTGGTACAGCTGGTACGGTGATTTTCACTGGTACTGCCTCTATGATTAGATTCCAATATGCCATTACCAATCAAATTATAGATTTTTTTGTTAGCTTAATTCAACTAAGAGGCCTAAAAAACACGCATTATTCCAAATTAAAACTTTAGAAAATGGATACTGTACTCTTTGTTATACACCATAAGATTGTTTTGTTCACTGATAATTTATTTTTGAACCCTCAACCAGCCGGTAGTACTTTGGTGAAAAATAATACTTTTGTAGGCTCTAACTCAATATTCTGAGAAAATTACAATTGCTTATTGACGAGAGTGATTTTTTTTTTGGCAATTTGTATAGATATCAGACAAGAGGCTACAAATGGAGACCAGTATTTGCATTAAATGCTGATTCATCTCCCAACACAAACCCTAATCTAAGCCCCAATGGAGGTGACGACGACTCACCTCTTGGCACAACCCGACTGGGTACACTTGTCAGAGAAGCTGCAACCCAACTCCTTAGCAAACTCAACTCCGCACGAAAAAATTTTCCGATGAAAATATTTCTCCTCCTCCTAGGGTTTTACACGGCCAATGCTTTAGCAACCATTTTAGGTCAAACTGGAGACTGGGATGTACTGGTGGCTGGTATGGTTGTTGCGGCCATAGAAGGTATTGGCATGCTGATGTATGGAAAACCAGTAGACGCGAAAATGGTAGGAGGAAGGTTACAGAAGTTGGTTGTTATGGTAAATTTTTGGAAAGCCGGGGTCTGTTTGGGACTTTTTGTAGATGCTTTTAAATTGGGAAGCTGAGAAATGTTAATTCAAATATAACAATGTAGCTTCCATTCTTTGATTAAGTAGGCATCAGCTCAACTAGGTATGTCGTCCATTTTTTTTCTGTAGCATTTAAAAAAAAACAGTGTTTATGCTAACAAAGGGCATTTATCAAATTTGATGCCACATGATTAATTTTTTTTTTTCAATGCTAGATAAAAATAAAATTAATGTATTAAGGTTTCTAATTGCATATGTTTGTTTGGTCATTTTGAATAGTGTGATCTACTAAATGATTTCTGCAATGAAATCAGTGTCTACGTACCATTTTTTTGAAAAATAAAGAAGGGTTTAATCTAAAATCAAAGTTCCAACTTGGGTGGAAACGATCATTTATATCTAACAACCTTCAAAGAAACATCAAAGTAGCAAGTTCAAATTAATAACAGCACAAATGAAAATCCTATTAATGCTAAAATAAATAAAAGCCTGGCGCCTCAGCCAGTCACCCATAGATCAGTCTCTGATAAGCAGCAGCACAAGTACCAGTAAAACAATAATAACAACAACAACAACAATTACCAGTAGAACAACAACAACTAATACTACAAATAGTTACTACTACATAAACAAGCTCATTGGTTTCCAGCTGCCGTATTGATCGATTGCACAAACTGTTGCAAGCTCTCCATGGAAGACCCTCCTTCCTCATCCCATGTCTTGTTCATCACATCTCTATACTCCTTGGCTCGTCTCCTGATTTCCATATCCTTCGCATCGGGCCCAATCACCAAATCCACCACCTCCTCCACCTTCGCCTTTGTCGGTCCTGAGCTTTCCATCATGCCTCTTGCGAGTTCAACACCCAAACCCATCTCTATCAACATCATTGAATTGAAAATTTGATCAGAGCCAAGTGGCCAAGCGATGATGGGCACGCCATGGCCCATGCTCTCAAGAACTGAGTTCCATCCGCAGTGGCTGAGGAATGCTCCGGTCGATCTGTGGCTGAGAATTTTTAACTGTGGAGCCCACCCGTGAACGAGTAGCCCTATGTGTTTTTGCTTGATCCTGTCCTTGAAGCCATGAGGTAGCCATTCATCTCTGAACCCGCCCCTCAGATCAGATCCAATTGGAGGCCTGATGACCCAAATAAAAGAGCAACCGCTGCCCTCAAGACCTTGTGCTAGATGCATCATCTGTTCCTGTTGAATTGTGTTCTGAGACCCGAAAGAGATGTAAAGCACTGATTCGGGTGGTTGTGAGTCTAGAAATGTCATGATTGCAGTTTCATCTTCAGATTTTGAAGAAGATGGTTGATTGGCCAGAGCTAGTGGTGGACAGATAGGCCAGATTGGTAATTTGAGGGTTTTTCTAAGCATACCTAGACCAAGCGATTCAAACTCTTCAACAGTATTTATCAGCATTGCATCGGTCTCGTGCGAAAACATGATCTGTCTCTTAAAAAAGTGAGACGGTTCATCTGTGCCGTCTGCTTCTAGTAAATACTTTGTCAGTTGCGATCTGTCCATTACAACCTCTGGATATTCTGGCAGCGAGAATGAATTGCTGTCTGTCAGTGTATGAGGAAGGTTCCACCACAGAGAGAAGAACATTGCCCCTCCAAATGCACCCATGGTGAGAAAGGTAGTATGAAAGACTTTGTATTTGCGTGCTACTTCAACTGTCCAACCGAAGAAAAAGTCGGTCACGATGCACAAGGGAGCATCGTTTGATGCATTCGAAACGAGATTACAAATGAAATCATCAAAAGCAGTGTAGAGTGTTTCGGTAGCTTTAAGGAAGGTGATGAATTGGGGTGCGGGGATGTCAGCGAGGGATTCGGCACTGGCTGGAAGGCCATGATCAGCAGGGTAAAAAGGGAGGGAATGGAGCCGGAGACGCGAATCGGGAGGAAGGGAAGATCGGATTAGACTTGTGTTACGAGCGGTTGAGACTAGAGTTATGGTCAAGCTGGGCCAGTAATGGTGGAGTCGAGTTGCGAGGGAGAGAGAAGGGGAGTTGTGGCCTTGGGCTGGAAAAATGAAGATAATTACATGAGCTTGTGGTTTTTCCATGGAGGAGACAAGGCACATGGTCTAACTCCGTGATAAAAATGAGCCCAATTAATAGTTGAAAACATTTTTTTTTTATTTCTTCTTAAAGTTTTTTTAATGGGTAGGTGATAGGTCAGTATACGTTTTTGGTTTTTAATAGTTGAAAACAAGCTTGACCATACGCCCGACATTTTTATTAATATCCAAAGTTTAATGCAAATTATTAATTATGCCCAGAATTCGATCCAATATCAAAAAATACCCAAACCGGTCAGAAAATGGCCAGGAGTCTTACTCCCTCCCTAAGTCGGCCATTTTTTGGCCGACTTGGTACTTTTTTTTTTTTTTTTTTTTTAAACCGCAAAAACTCTATAAAAGTGCCACCCCTCCCTTCATCCCAAGGCACACAGCTCGAGGCAGCAGTGAATCACTGTTGAGGTAAATTTTTTTATTTTTTTATTATTATTTATTATTATTATTTATTATTATGTTTTATTTTATAGAATAATTAATTATATTATTAAAAAAATTAAATTTAATTAAAAAAACCCAAAACCCAATACCCTATACCCTAAACCCTAAACCCTGTACCCTGTACCCTAAACCCTAAACCGTAACCACCCTAAACTCTAAACCCTGTACCCTAAACCCTAACTGAAAGTTTTGATGCTTAGATAGCAAGGAATAAAACAAAAATTTTATTCGACTCAAAACAAACGATCTAGTTATTGTAAGTGCAAGAAACAATCTTAATTAGCCTAATGAGGAAGGGAATAACATAATACCTTGGATTTGATCTCTAAATCAAATCAAGAAGGGTTGTCTTGCTTAGCAACTTCTTATTCCCTTTCTCTTTCAACGGTGGTTGTGCTTTAGCCATTCAAATGACGAGCCTCCTTAGGTATCCACCGAAAGATTAAAGAAATACTTGTATCTCTAAGGCTAGTAAGAGATTAACAAGTAGAACCTTAATCCTAGTTTAACCCTCTTCTTAATTTCTGAAAACTTTTAGAGGATACACATGAGAGAAAAATGGGAGAGAGGAGAAAAGAGCAAATTTCGGCCAAGATATTTCTCACAGAAAAAATTCTGACCTTTTGGTACTAAAACTCTTATATCTTTTTCTAGGTAACTCCAAATGACTTGAAATCTTCACCGTTGGATTCTAGACTCCAAGGGCTACAGATTACATAGGTCATACATCCAGAATGGTTAGGTTTTACCCTTTCAAATTCCAGTTCAAAGTTACCTAAAAAATCTGTCCAGAAATTTCTTTCATCTTTAATGAGATTGATTAGATTTAATGACATATTTAAATATCCCTTAAATCATGCCATCACTAATCAATTCTCTCCAGCATATATTTGGGCTTTGGGCTTAAAAATACTAATCATATTAATATTTAATTAAGTCCATAATCCCATACATTAAAAGGCCAACATATAAATTAATATTCTATGTTAATTTATATGCATCTCTCATGTGTCAAAAGTCATTTAAAATATGTCACACATACTTTAAATATTACTAGGATTATTTTACAACATCTCTATGTCATAAAATTGTTCATATATTAATAACATATAATTTGTACAAATTAATTATAACTCCTTATAATTAACATAGCACATATTATATACATATCACATATGCTTTATTAATATATTTTCTTTTAATCTTTCATATGGTGTGACCCTATGTGATCCCATCATTATGGCAATGGAATTAAACTTTTTAATTCCATAAATCAATGATACAACTAGCCATGGTTATTGATTACCCAAATGATGTGGATGAAAAAGCACAATGCAAAATCACGATCCCTGTAACATTAAAATGTTGTGTCAATTCCTTGCCACATGATATCCAAATAATCGTAAGGTAGGAATGTGTCATCCTTACCAATTATTCTTTCTTAATTTTCTTAAGTTTAATTATGATATGATTATCATATAATTATATTGCATGCACATAATACAAACTTTATCAAGGGACCCAGATATATCATCGCTTATATAACATATAAGGGACAATGGTTTCTTGATACGTATTGTTCTTCCGCATAAGTTATATGCACTGCAGTAACTGCCTTTATAACTCCTGGTCAAAGAGAGCGTTGGACAGTACCAACAATACACATCCCTTATGTAAGAAAAATAAATATCTCAACCAAAGAATTCTAGACACAATGAAATATCAATGACACAGAACACAATCCATATGATATTTCATTCTTAGGTCTGTCCAGTGCCATACATCTCCATGTATGCACATGTGTGATTAGATCGATAACTCCTTATCGTATAACCTGTAAAACATGGCCATCATCTAATCACTACACTTATCTTATATGGTTAACCAGTGTACCTTGCTGATTGCCAAGATAAGGGACATTTAAGAGTAAACAAATTTATTCATTGTGAAGTTCTACAATTTAGTTATTAACTCAAATGATCCACTAATATGAATACTCAAGGTACAAAATGATAAAATTATTCACTAATAAACTAAACATATCATACATATGATCTGGGTCTAGGACACTAACACTAACACTAACCACCCTAAACTCTGTACCCTGTACCCTAAACTCTAAACCCTAAACCCTAACCACCATGAACCCTGAACCCTATACCCTATACCCTATACCCTATAACCTAAACCTTAAACCCAAAAAGAAGTAGTAACCAGTCAATTGTTTACTATTTAGTTACCTGACAATTGTTTACCATTTAGTAACTTGACAATTGTTTACCATTTTGTAAAATGTAGTTTGTTTACCATGGCCTTTATTTCATTACACTATGGTGGGAAGATGCTTAATAGTGCACAAGGGGCGTATAACAACAAAGATGCAGCTCATTCATTAATGATTCCATATGACATCTCACTTTTGGACCTGAAATCCATAGTTTACACACACACCGGTTACAACCCAGAAATGTGGGACCTAGAATTGGCAACCCGATATTGCCATCCCTCCAACGGGAAATGGATTGTTGCGAAACTGGTAGATGAGAGTACGTGGAGAGGCATGTTTGGTTATTTGAGGTCCCAAGGGAATTTTCTAATAGAAATATTTGCTAGAAGAGTTCCGGTAGAGCCCGGGGTTGGAAGTTCGGGCTCTGGATCAGCGGCACCACATTATACCCCACAACCAGAAACATACAGACGTGACTCCATCTTACCCCTCAACGAACCTGACTCAGAAACCTACAACTACGTCACTCCACCAACATCTCAACGAAGACACTCAGTTGCATCCCCACCTAGACACAATTGAGGCAGACCAAGACACTCAGTTTCAACCTCACCTAGCTCCGTAAATGTGGCTCCTTTACCGTTACCTCCAGTATCACCTTACTCCAAACTTGCACCAGTAGACGATGCAACCTGCCCGGACTTTGAAGATCTTAATGAAATACCGGAGGACGATCTGAGGAGCGGTGATGAATTTGAGGGAGAAATGTGGGGGGATTCATATCACATGGAAGGTTGCGATGAAGACGGGCCGGTTGAAACAGCTGAAAGGCACATGGGTCGTACTGATGAGGGGGGGCGCTTAGTGGCCGGACTGATATGCACCCGTTTTCAGACCTCAATGATGTTTCTGATTTTAGAGAAGCAGATATTGGTTATTATGGGCAACAGATTGAGTACAAAGGTGAGCTGACTGCAAACCAATATTTTAAAAGCAAAGAAGACCTAATAAAGAAGATCAGAGGGCACCATATAAAAAACAATAAGGAGTTCAGATCGAAGAAAAGTGACAGGGATCGGGTTCATCTGGTGTGCAAGGATCCGAATTGCCGTTACGAGCTTAGGGCAAAACCGACGGGATGTGCAGACGCATGTGTTATAACTAAGCAAGACAAGCCTCACACATGTAGGACTGAGCACACGAGGGACGACCACGAATGTCTGACGGCAGCACTCATTGCCGATGTCATTGAGAACAGCATTAAAAAGGACCCGTGTATGAGCATTCAGACGGTGGCAGACATTGTTTTGGCTGTGTACAACAATGTGACACCTAAATACAACCGACTGTAGAGGGGCCGTGAGCTGGCAATAGCCCGACAATTTGAGAGTTGGGAGATTTCATACAGCTTGCTGAGACCACTATTGATGGCAATTTACCACAACAATCCCGGCTCGACCCACCAATTTTTGACCAGCCCGGTACGGAATAAGGAAATAGGACTAATCATGCCAGGTGTTGCCCAGTTCAGAGCCGTAACCTGGGCGTTTGGTTCATGCATTGCAGCGTTCCAGTACTTGAGACCAGTGATCAGCATAGATGCCTGCTTCTTGTCTGGACGATATGAGGGGAGGCTTTTGATAGCTTGCGGCTACGATGCGAAGAACAACTTGTTGCCTATTGCATTTGCAATTGTGCGGCAGGAGGATACTGAGAATTGGGGTTTTTTCTTGCAGTGGTTGAGGAATAAAGTGCTCGGATGTAGTAAATTTGTATGTGTTATATCGGACTAGCACAAGGGGATCAAAGCTGCACTGACAGCTGAATATGGATGGCCTCCCGAGCTTTTTGTGCACAGGTATTGTATACAGCATGTTGCTGACAACCTGGTCCAGAACTGTGGAGGAGACAGATGGTACGGATAGAGGTTCAGGAAAGAAGCAAAGAGGAAGAAGCCGAGAAGATTGAAAGAGATGTTCGAAGAGTTTACTCATGTATGTCTAACTTATAACATTTGTTTTTGTGCAGCTAAATCCGCAGTGTAATGCATATTTGAAGAGAGTGGGCAAAGTACGTCCTAATGATGTGATTGAGCCGTCCAATTATGAGAAAATTTTCCAAACCTATGATGGAGGATACCGGTTTGGTATCATGACAACAAACGGCTCCGAGTCGCTCAATAATGTCTTCCGAACGAGTCGTAGATTGCCTGTTTGTGCCATAGTGGAGAATACGTTCTATACGTGCAACAGATGGTTTGTTGAGCGGCGTCAGCGAGCAATGAAATTACAAGACAAGGGACAGGTTCTTTCTGACCGGATTTTGCAAAAGATCAAAAAACATTGGGCGAAAGCTTCAAAAATGAAATTGGTGCGTTACACGCAGGGCCAAGGTCAGTACCAAGTTTCATCCCCAAATGAGTACGTTCCTTGCACCCGTAGCGACATGGGCAACATGGAACCCACTCACAGGGAGTTCATGTATATTGTGACACGCGGTCCCGACAGACAAATGGAATGCACTTGCAGAGGTATCCAATTAACTTCTATTCCGTGCGCTCATGTCTTAGCTGTTTGCCTTGACCGAAACTGGCAAGAGGACGACTTTGTTGCAGACTGGTATAAAACACCCTATTTTGTGAGTACTTGGAACCATGTGTTCATTCCAATTGGCAATATGGGAGACTGGCCTCCTAATCCTGGAGACAGAATCCTTCCGAGTAGTGGTTGGATTAGGAAGGGGAGGCGAAAACACACCCGTCATGTAATGACGATGGATGAAATGGAAGGTAGACGAAGGGGGCATCAGCATCGCCGTTCCACTTCCGATAGGCAACGAAGATGTATGTAACATTCATCCAAAATTATTTTTCTTTTCAATTTATACCAACTTACTAAGTAACACATGCAAATGCAGAGACAAGAAACGCAGCAAATGCGGCAGAAAATGAGCGAGTAATGGCGTCGGAAAGTGGGTCCGGAGGGTCACGGCGTAGCACAGCGACGAGCCGTTTAGATGCAACTGCTATGTATGCCGAAGCAATGGGAGAGGCGGTTGCCATAGGAGGAGAGGCGGTTGGGGTGCAAGGGGAGCCATCTGTGATCCAACCGAGGAGGTCCACTACTAGACGCACAACAAGAGCATCTACAAGTCAAGCAGGGCCATCTGGAGCCCAGGCCGGCCCATCTACAAGCCAAGAAGCGCCATCTGGAGCCCAGGCCGGCCCATCTAGTGATCAACCAGAGGCATCTGGTAGACCACCTCGTAGGGCATCTTTCACAAGTGGTTTGCTTCGGGGATTAAATTTTAGACGTAGCAATAATAGGTGATTTGTATGCATGTTGTAAAAAGTGTGTGGACTCTATTTGCAATTGTTACCACCAAAAAGGTATAGTACAAAGTTTCAGTACAGCAAGCTGTACCTTTTAACCTTAAATACACTTCTGGTTCAGACTGCAAGTATACAATCCTACCGCGTAGTATATCGTCGGGTATCGATCACAGGGACGGTTCAAGTGTTATCCGAATTCTACTTAAGTTAATTAAAGATTAGAAGTTGGAAAAGGGTTGGTTTTGATTATTTATAATTCCTACAGATTCAAAAGCAGTAATAAAGTGCAAGAAAGAAGATAAAACTGGTTTTAATCAATAATAAAAAGCGTTCCCAGGGTTATGACTTCATCTCAGTTTTGCCTCAAACTGTCCTGTCCGGGCCGTGTCATTTCCTACACGGGCCGTGTCATTTTGCTACACGGTCCGTGTCAGCCTCGAGTAAATGCAGCAGCTACTGTTTCTTTGTGTTGTTCCTTTGTGTAGGGTTCTACTGACCAGACCTAATGTTTCTAAACCTCAACTGTCGTTTGTTGGTTCATCAACTTGGTATGGAATTTGCAATATATGCCCTCGTCGGGTTCTAGACCTCAACTTTCGTGTGTTGGTCCGAATTACCTAGTTGCTTGTTTGGTATACTAAAGGTAACTCCTATCCGTCGATAGAGAGTAATTTTCGCCTTTCGGTTACTACTTGGTTTCGCCTTTCGGGTCACAAATCCTACCTCATGTACTTAGTTTGGTTGAGAGACTTTTAAGGGCTAAAGTACCTTCTAGATGTGCGCATTCATCTAGTGGTAAACCAATATAGGTCAAACAATTCAATCTAAGCAATTAAAATACTACTCAATCAATCAAACACAAATTTCAATACAAAGATTCAATAACTAGCATGCAAGACAAAACATTCGATTACATCAAAACCCTAGAAATAAAGGAAACTACTCACACATAGTTCTAAAATAGAAAATACAAATAGAGATAGAGTTGATCATTACAAAACCCAAAGCACAAAGAAGATCAATCGAAAACTCGCGTATTTCGCTTCTCCAATTCGCCTCTAAGCTTAGCCGCCAAAGACAAACCCTAGAATATGCACTCTCTGTTCCAGAATGAGCCCCTGTTGGACAGAGAGGCCCCCCCTTTAATGCCAATTCGCGACCTTCCTTCATTAGCCTTGTTTCCAGATTTCTGGATCTGTTTCCGGAAATGCTTGACACGGGCCGTGTCAAATCTGTCTGGCCCGTGTAACCTGTGTACTTAGCTCAAATTGTAGATCTTCTCGCAAGCTTTTCGAAAAGTGGTCATACACTCAAAACGGAGTTACGAGTCAAAAGTTATGACTGTTTTAAGTTCGGGTGCTGAAATTTCAGCATCATATGGATGGTGTCCTGGTCGTGTCTGTGGTCGAGTCGAGGTTGACACGGGCCGTGTAGAGACTTCAAAATTCCAGATTTCTCCTCGATTTTGCCCGAATCCTGCAAAATAAGAATAAACTTGCAGCAGTACCACATTCTAAAGATATTCAATGAAATACAACTGTTTTAATAGATTTAAACACAGGTTTGGTACAGAAATTGGTCGGAATTATAGTTCAAATAACGAGACATCAAATTCCCCCAAGCTTAAATCTTGCTTGTCCTCAAGCAAAGATCCATACTTAGGTACCGGGTTGGACTCTAGTTTTACCTAAATGCAAGTTAAGTTCTTAAATGTGAAAATTTACATGAGTTACTTTAATCAAAAACCTCGAGAATCATTTTGGTATAATTTGGATTTTCCTTGATCAATTTTGATTCACCACACAAATTGACTAATCAAACTTCAAATTCTGAAATGTTTTTAATACTTGCAAAGCTAATTACCCGAATTGATCAATTTTTCATTCTTTTACTGAAGCTATGCCCTCGTTTGTGGTGATTTTTCCTTTTGCCCCCCCAAGCTTGGAACAAGCTTAGATTAGAAAGTCACGGACTTCGTGTGTTGATGTATGCAAGAGTTTTTGAAAGCTTTCGAGCTCAAAGGCATCCCGCCGGATTGTGCCAGTACTCTTTTTTTTTCTAAATTTGGGAGACGAGCTCAAAGGCGCCCCGTAGGACTTATTGCCAGTACTCTAATTTTCTCCATCTTTTCATTTGTTTCATTTTTTTCTTTTATTTGCATATACCATGAATACACACATCCAATGGTATTCTTTCATACCAATGGATGTCCCAATCATTCTATTTGTTTAAAATCTCAATTCTCTAATTTAAAAGGCACAGTTCAGTTTCAAAAGGTTTTTTCAATACAATTCAAGCTTTCATCTTTTCAATTTCTCAAAACATCCCATCTTAAGCAGTTCTTTGATCAATTATGGGGTTATTTCCAATTCTCAAGGTAATCCAAATCACAACCAAAAGTTTTCAAACAAGTCCCTAATCCTAGCAATCACACAAATTTATCACCTAAAATGCAAAAATTTTGAAAAATAAACATGTCTAAATGCAGATACAGTTTTCTTCTATTCCACCCCCCCAAGCTTGAATGAAGCATTGTCCTCAATGCTTGAATTTACACAAGGAAAAAGTAAATAGAAGAAAATATGGAAACTTACTAGATGGTGAGCGAGGGATGAGGCGGGGGCGCCTCACTGGTTGGTGGGAGGTGGATCGGGTGGCACTGGGGGGAGCACCCACTTCTGAGGTACACGGATCACGTGATCAAACTCTTGCATCAGAAGAATCCACAAGATTTCTTTCGAGTCCTTGATCGAGCACCCGATCGCGCCTTTGTGAGCTTTCAATTTCTCCAAGAGCGTAGCAGTCCGATCAGGTTTAAGATCTGCACTTATGATCACAAGACAAGATTTATCTGGGTCCAGGAACTCATACCAGAGGTTAGCTGGCAGAGGCTTGAGCTCAGGGGTCGGCTGCTTTGTCTGGGCTGTTGCACGGCCCGTGTGAGATATGTCCGGTCCGTGTGAGGTTCCTGTGTGAGCTTTGTGCGCCCCGCGTGCCATCTCCAGCTCCTCTGGCTGTGGTGCACGGTCCATGCAAGATGCATACGGTCCGTGTGTCAGTTCCCCCAGGTTGTCAGCCTCCTTCGACGCGACCCGTGTGTCAGTTACGCGGCCCGCGTTCACATGTTCTTCAGCAATGACTGCCGGTCGAGTCGATTCGACGCGGCTAGGGTTCTCTTCTTCAGGTGGTGACGCGGAGCGCGTGTCAATGACGCGGCCCGCGTGCTTTGCGGTCTGCTCTGTTGGCTTGGGTGGTTCTTGATATTGAGTCCCGCTTCTCAATGTGGCCGCTTTGACCTCCTATCTCGGGTTAAGCTCTGGCTGGCTGGGCAGTTTTCCATGTGGTGGTTGGCTAGAGGTGGCCCGGTGACTCAATTGTTCCTCCAACATCTTGTTCTGAGCAGTCAGTTGAGCATTCATTGATTGCATCTGCTCGAATAACATCTGGTTCAACTTCCCTTGCTCATGCATGAAGTCGCTCACAGCGGGATCAATGTACGGCTCGGGTGGATCGGATTGAAATGCGCGATTGTTCGAGTTATTGAATGTTGCAATGTTGTAGAAATTGCAATTGTTGCTGAGATAGCTGTCCTGCTCGGGTTCCTCATCCCATTCCGCCAGTGGGCAATACTCGTAAGAGTGCCTCCTGTCCCCACACATGACACATGGCTGTGGTTGATGGTTACTGACTGCCTTCACGCTCATTTTGATAAAATAATTCTGCATGGCCTCCTCCAGCTCGGCAGCTCTAGCAGATAGAGCTGCGATCTGATCAACTTTGGATCGGCCGCCTCCTCCAGCTCGAGAACTGTTGCGACCAAACCACTGTTGGTTTGTCGCCATGTTGTACATCAGATCCATGGTGTCTTGAGCTCCTCAGATGGTAATCGCCCTTGAGTTTGAAAGCCAGCGTGTTCCTGAAAGAGAGAAAAAAAATAAAAATAAAAGAAAAGATACATATTAAAATCTAGATTAATTAAAATAAGCAAAAATCCAGAAAATAAATGATGCCGTCCCCGGCAACGGCGCCAAAAACTTGTTACCACCAAAAAGGTATAGTACAAAGTTTCAGTACAACAAGCTGTACCTTTTAACCTTAAATACACTTCTGGTTCAGACTGCAAGTATACAATCCTACCGCGTAGTATATCGTCGGGTATCGATCACAGGGACGGTTCAAGTGTTATCCGAATTCTACTTAAGTTAATTAAAGACTAGAAGTTGGAAAAGGGTTGGTTTTGGTTATTTATAATTCCTACAGATTCAAAAGCAGTAATAAAGTGCAAGAAAGAAGATAAAACTGGTTTTAATCAATAATAAAAAGCGTTCCCAGGGTTATGACTTCATCTCAGTTTTGCCTCAAGCTGTCCTGTCCGGGCCGTGTCATTTCCTACACGGGCCGTATCAGTTTACACGGGCCGTGTCATTTTGCTACACGGTCCGTGTCAGCCTCGAGTAAATGCAGCAGCTACTGTTTCTTTGTGTTGTTCATTTGTGTAGGGTTCTACTGACCAGACCTAATGTTTCTAAACCTCAACTGTCGTTTGTTGGTTCATCAACTTGGTATGAAATTTGCAATATATGCCCTCGTCGGGTTCTAGACCTCAACTTTCGTGTGTTGGTCCGAATTACCTAGTTGCTTGTTTGGTATACTAAAGGTAACTCCTATCCGTCGATAGAGAGTAATTTTCGCCTTTCGGTTACTACTTGGTTTCGCCTTTCGGGTCACAAATCCTACCTCATGTACTTAGTTTGGTTGAGAGACTTTTAAGGGCTAAAGGACCTTCTAGATGTGCGCATTCATCTAGTGGAAAACCAATATAGGTCAAACAATTCAATCTAAGCAATTAAAATACTACTCAATCAATCAAACACAAATTTCAATACAAAGATTCAATAACTAGCATGTAAGACAAAACATTCGATTACATCAAAACCCTAGAAACAAAGGAAACTACTCACACATAGTTCTAAAATAGAAAATATAAATAGAGATAGAGTTGATCATGACAAAACCCAAAGCACAAAGAAGATCAATCGAAAACTCGCGTATTTCGCTTCTCCAATTCGCCTCTAAGCTTAGCCGCCAAAGACAAACCCTAGAATATGCTCTCTCTGTTCCAGAATGAGCCCCTGTTGGACAGAGAGGCCCCCCCTTTAATGCCAATTCGCGACCTTCCTTCATTAGCCTTGTTTCCATATTTCTGGATCTGTTTCCGGAAATGCTTGACACGGGCCGTGTCAAATATGTCCGGCCCGTGTAACCTGTGTACTTAGCTCAAATTGTAGATTTTCGCGCAAGCTTTCCGAAAAGTGGTCATACACTCAAAACGGAGTTACGAGTCAAAAGTTATGACTGTTTTAAGTTCGGGTGCTGAAATTTCAGCATCATATGGATGGTGTCCTGGTCGTGTCTGTGGTCGAGTTGAGGTTGACACGGGCCGTGTAGAGACTTCAAAATTCTAGATTTCTCCTCGATTTCGCCCGAATCCTGCAAAATAAGAATAAACTTGCAGCAGTACCACATTCTAAAGATATTCAATGAAATACAACTGATTTAATAGATTTAAACACATGTTTGGTACAGAAATTGGTCGGAATTATAGTTCAAATAACGGGACATCAGCAATTTGTGTGTACTTTATTATTTTGTACGAAATTCAGAAATAAAATATTTGACTCTAATAGAAATCACTTAAAACAAAAATAATACGGTTTAAAAAAAAAAAAAAAAGTACCAAACCGGCCAGAAAATGGCCGGCTTAGGGAGGGAGTAAGCCGGCCATTTTTTAGCCGGCTTGGGTATTTTTCGATATTGGATCGAATTCTGGGCATAATTAATAATTTGTATTAAACTTTGGATATTAATAAAAATGTCGGACCATACGCTTGTGGTTTTTTGAATGGGAAATGCAAATAATGTTTTATTGTCCGCGTGAGAATAGGACGAGCTGGCAGTGGGTTTGATTAAGAATATGAGGCAATGCTACGTGTGTAGCAGGTTGAAAGCAAATCTGAATTCCTGGAATATTTTTTAAAAACGTTTTTGGTTTTCTCTCTCTTTAATATCGAATGATAAAGAATTTAGGGGGTCCTTTTCTATCGGCTAAAATTTTGAGGTTGTTCTTGGGAAAACGCTCCGGCATTAAATTGATACATGAGAGTGATAAAATAGTGGCAGAAGATAAGAGATGTATTTAGTGGATCTTAAATTGCTTGCGTATGCACATATGTAAGCAAGCATTACTCAAAAATAAAAAAATGAGGAAACATAAATTATATGACACTAGCAGGTGGCCTCGCGTTGCATCGACAACTGTTTGCTTTGGTATCTGTTTTTGAGGCAAAACAATGTACAAAGAGATTATATATATATATATATATATATATATATATATATATATATATATATATATATATATATATATATATATATATATATATATATATACACATATATATAGTGCTTGGCTATTATGCTTATATAAGCATATGTCCACATATGCTTAAATAAGCATTTTTGCGTTTCCAATGTTCAAATGGTCGATCCGACCGTTCATCTTGTTCTCCATATTAATATGTGCTTGGAGACCAAATTTTACATTTTTCTGAATTTTTTTACTATTTATTAAGCCACTTTGAAAATTGCTGATCATATGGTCCAGAATTTTGGAAACACTGTTTTTACTGTTCACCCAGATCAGCAATTTTCAAAGTGGCTTAATAAATAGTAAAAAAATTCAGAAAAATGTAAAATTTAGTCTCCAAGCACATATTAATATGGAGAACAAGATGAACGGTCGGATCGACCATTTGAACATTGGAAACGCAAAAATGAGTTATAAGCATATGTGGGCATATGCTTATATAAGCATAGTAGCCAGCCCCTATATATATATATATATATATATATAAAATTAGTTAATTATATACAACTGGAAGTGGTTAGCTGTATAAATGTATTGCAAAAATTGTGTAAGTGGCAGATCACGTTTCATTTTTATACAACAAAAATTTCACAATAGGTAGAATTACAGTACAAACTATGCTTTGAAAATGAATAGTATGCTTGCTTCGGCAGCTGCTTTTTAGGCAGTGAAATGTATACGAAGACGTTATACATATATAATTAGTTTTGTACAACTAAAGGTAGTTACCTGCATGCAGTGGCGGAACCAGAAATGATTGGTAGGGGGGGCCTAACTAGTTTCTCTCAGAATATCAGTTTTTAGTTTCATGTTACACGAGTAACACGATTAAATGATAAATAAAAAAAATTCAGCAATTATCAATTGTCATAATCTTTTACAAGGGCTTTTTTGAATATTGGACTAAGTATGGTATTGCTACTTTCGATAGGGGGCTGTCAATTCAAATTCGGTACCAGTGGTTTCACTGGTTTTAGTTGATTGGTCTCTGGATTTGGTTCTAACCTCATTTTCAATGCTCCAATTTGTGAATAGATTATTGTGTCTGCACTGAAAATGAGAAGAATTCTCAGTAATTCAATTGAATTTTTAAGTTACACTGACCTCAAAATTTGTTAGATTTTATTCTATCTCCAGCTAGTGCAGTGATATAGCACAGTGATAAAAAAATGTATTAGAAATTTAGAATATAGTAATTATATTAGACTATAGGTTTTCACCTTTTTTGGATTGAATACTGCTTAGTGTTCGCGCAGAAGCGCAACGCAAGTTTCGGTACGCTTGAGGGCGTACCTTTTAAAACCGCGCTTACACTTCACGAGTAAGGGTTGCAAGTGCACAACCCCTATCGAGTAGTATAATCCGGTATCGATCCACAGGGACGGGCAATTATTAGGTTAGAATCTACCAAACTCAATTAAAAACTAGAAGTGAGAAGGTTTTGGTTTGGTATTTAAGTTCCTAAAAAGGTCAATTCAAGCAATTCAAACAATGTAATAAAATGCTAGAAGAAATGTAAATTGTGTTTTGATTATGGATAAAAGGCGTTTCCAGGGTTTCAGATTTCATCTGTGATCTGCCTCTAGTGGTACGGCCCGTACCAAGTTGGTACGGCTAGGCCGTACTCTACTTGGTAAGGCAAGGCCGCACCACTCTGGTAAGACCCGTACTGGCTTGCCAGAACAGAGCTTACCAGTTCGAGTTGATGCATTCCTTGCTGGTACCTCGTGCTAAACTCTTTAGAAAGGTTCAATTGATCATACCTAAGGTTCCTAAGCCTCAACCGTCGTGTGTTGGATCAAGATCTAGGTTGGAATGCAATTGATTGCCTTTTAGGGATTTCTACACCTCAATTCTCATGTGTTGGTACAGATCTACCCTAGCTGGTTGATTGGAGACCTAAGGCACCCTCTAATCTGTCGATTAGAGGAGAATTCAACCTCTCGGCTTCAATTCGAACAAGTCTACCCTAAACAATTGATTTGGTTGAGAGATTGAGATGATCACATGACCTTGATAGGTTCGATCTAAACCTAGAGATTCATCATACACAATCACAGAAATCAAAGCAAGAGATGGCAAAGAAAATCACAATCAATCAATCAAAAGAGTTCATACAAGATACAAGTCAAAGAAAGTCAAAGCAAATCAAGAATCCATCTCTAAACCCTAGAAACTGAAATAACTACTCACAACACATGATCTGATCTAAAAATACAATAAAAGGGATAGAGAAAGCCATGGATCGAAGGGATCGAGAGGAGGAAGCTTGATCCGTCGAGTTTCGCCTCTTTCCTCTTCCTTCCTTCTTGCTCCTAGCTCCTTAGCTCTCTTTCTCTCTCTTACTGTGCTCTCAAATGTCTCTGGAATGGAATCAATGTCGAAATTGGAGAGTTCCCCGCTTTAAATAGCATCTGCCAAAATTTGAATCTGTCAGGCCGCCTTTAAGTACGGCCCGTACCAAATTGGTACGGCCTGGCCGTACCAGGCGTGATGAGCTGAAAAATGGCCAAGTCTGGTGAGACCCGTACCAAGCCTGGTAAGGGTCGTACCTCATCATCTGAATCGCCGTTTCTTCGTGTGTTTTGCTCCAAACCTGTAGAAAACAAACAAACACTCAGCAGTACCAAATTCTAAAGATATATCGATGAAATGCACATGATTCTGGTGAATTAGGGCACGAATCTGGTACTAAAACAGGCCTAAAATAGACTAAATATGCGAGGTATCACTTAGTTTAAGTAAATCCTTTCTGTTTAGGTTGGATGATTTGAATCTACTATTCCTCTAATTGACCAAAGTAGTGATATTAACTGCACTAGGCATATTGCCAGCCAGTATTGAGTGGACATGTTACCAGGATTTGAGTTATTTTTGTGTCTTTAATGTGGTGCTCAATTCCCATTCTCGCCTAATTATGCCCAATTTAGAAAAAAAAATTATGATAAAGGAGAAAAACAATGATATGTATAAACCTCAAAGTGTAATTGTAACTCTTGCTATAATCCACCAATTCCCTACTTCAATTTCTTTGGCCTTTTACATTTTGAAATTTTATACAGTGTATTGTTTCTAATTTTGAGATTATTCATTTCAGGCCCTTGTTGATGCGCCAGACATGGTGAGGTGCCAGATTAACAGAACATTTTTTAATTGGAAGAACATTTTTTTTCCATTTTAACAGAACTTATAACAACTCAATATTGAATACAAATCTCTAAATCTGAATACAAAACTCCTTGTCAATACCACTGTACCAGTAAGGCCAGCAAACAAATCTGAATACAAATCTTGAATACAAAGCCTCACAGTACCATTGTACGTCTGTACCAGTAAGGCCAGCAAAAAAAAGAGAGGGAAGGGAAACCGCAACTCCGCAAGAACGGTTGTAATTACCCGAATAGCTGTAAACCGCAAGAATGGCACAATCGGCCGTGCGGGAGTGCGGCCGTGCGGGCATGCGAGCGTGCGGCCGTGCAGGGTTCCAGAGGCGAAGCGGGGAGAAAGACAAGCGAAGCGGGGGTGCGGGCGTGCGGGCGTGTCGAGTGCCAGAGATTGTGCGGAGAGGAAGAGAAGGGGGTGCCTATTTTTTTATTTATTAAAGGGGGGTCCATTTTTTTTTCTGAGCCTAGGGGGGGCCAAGGCCCAGGCTGGCCCAGGCCTTGGTTCCGCCCCTGCCTGCATGGATATAGTACAAAAACAGTACGTATATATTACAGATCAAGTTTTCGTTTTCATACAACAAAAACTTCATAGTAGATAGGGTTGGAACACAAACTATGTTTGGAAGAGGGATAGCATGCTTTGTGTAAGCGTGCTATACCTAAATAACAAATCCTCCAAACATGTTTTGTTGTCATGACTATATAAATTAAATTGTTTTGTTGATGTTCATATCAACACAAAATAGTATGTACAACTACCAAAATACGCCAACGTTCTCTTTAAGGACCTAGAATAACTATTTCACCTTCTCTTTTGCTTTGCTGTTGCTTTTGCCACTGTTTAAAAGGAGAAATTTTATAACTGGTGAGATACATGTTGCATTTATAGTTTTCAGTGGTATTGAAATCAACTAATTATTGTTTGAAGATAGAAATTAGGCCTTGATTTTTATTTGATTTATTTCTCTAATTGCTACCACTGTTGAGAAGGTGATAGGAGCTACCTAAATTTAACAAAATTATTTGTACATTGTAATGCAGGATTTAGAATGTTGCTGTAAATATCGGTAGCAGATATCACGTAATGAATGGTGTATTATGCTTGATAAGGCAGTTGATATTTTAAATAATATGATTTCTAAAAGCCAGCAGCTTGATGTAATAAACTACAATATTTTTATTGATTGGGTGTAGAAAAATGGTCAAACCAATGTTGCCAATCATGATAGGGAAGGTTTTATTTGAAATACAGTGGTCAATATTATGTAACAACATTTTTGGTTGGAATCAGTAAAGTTTTTAGTATTGTTAAATATTACATGAATATAAAGATTTCATTATCTTGTTCGTTGTTTTTTTTATTGGCCTTGTGTGAATAGTTATCTTCTTGCTTTATTTGTCTCAGAAGTTGTTGGTGGTTTAGGCTGCGGTTCAAGGCTACAGGAGTATATTAGTTTTAGAGATGGACTAAATAGTGAATTGAAAGAGAAGACATTAATAAAGTAAAATAACAGTAAATAATGGTCTGGATATTATTAAATAGTTGAAAGCTATAAAAAGTCTTGTTTTATTTTTCCTACCTGTTTTGTTCGTATGGTGTTGGTGGTGTTGTTGATAGCTGCTTTGTTGTTATGGGTGGTACATCTTGTATGTTAGTTACATGTAGATGGTGTTCTCTGTAAACTTGTTTATTTCCCATTGCATTGTAAACATGCGTTCTTTGTTAATGAGTTGTACAAGTGTCATTAATGCTAATTTCAAGCTTTTGTATTAAATTTCAAGGTGTTATGTTATTATTATATGTATCATATTACCGGGTTGGTATCGGATAGGTAATGGGAAGATTTTAGAAACAGGGCTGCTGATATGCTGGCATTAATTGTAATTATTTGTGTCTGATTATCAAGAAAAATATGATGAAATTATAGAGCATGCAAATAATCGGGTGGGACCCATAACACCTACCCTTGCAAAAAAATAGATGGGGCCCACTATCACTATCCTTGCAAAAAATAAGGTGCGACCCACGCTGGTTTGCCTTGCAAATAATAAGGTGGGGTCCACTGATGCTAACCTTGCTAATAACCCGATAGGACCCATGCGGGCTATCCTTGCAAATAATCAGGTGGGGTCCACTCACGCTAGCCTTGCTAATAATCAGGTGGGGTCCACGTCAGATATCTTTGCTAATACCCAGCGGGACATCCTTGCAAATAATAAGTAGGGCCCACAAATGATATCCTTGCTAATACCCAGTGGGGCTTAAAGCAATGGGAAGATTTGCAAGCGTAGCGCATGCAAATAGCGTTTTGGGCCTTGTAGCAAGGATAAGCCGTTGCAACAAGCCAATTTCTGCCGTTGCCATTACTGGAGATTCTAGTAATGAATGGTGAGTAATATTCTTTTGTTCTTTCCTTTTGTGTTTACCTTGAGTAATAAGAATTTTGGCCGGAAATGAAGTCATCAAGTCAACTGTAATATTTATTTTAGTTTTTTCATCTTTGGCCTCTGTGTTTGTAAAATGGATGAGAACTTTATAAAAGTTTGTCTGATTTGGGTTTTGCAAGTATTAAAGCAAAAGAAAGATTATCCATTTGTGGTGTTGGAATCATCCTAACCAACTATATTCATTGTAAAATGCCTAAAGTGAACTTTATAATGTTCATTAAGAAGAGAAACTTCATAATGTTCATTTTGCTCATGTTGATTTTTGTTGTTACTTATTTTTAACAGGGTACTCAATATCGTCATGCTTTTGATATGATATCTAAGGTCAGTCGGTCATATCTAAGAAAAGTGATTGATTGAAGTTAGCAGCGTTGATTGATTAAATTTAAAGAAATTTCTAAGAAAAGTGAAAGCGACTAAGCTAGAGAAGTGAGGTGAGACCTGAGACCGACTGAGCTAAAGAGGTGGCGAGGGATTTCTCAGGGAGCTGATGAGGAGACAAGGAGGCAAGGGATTTCTCAGGGCGGCTCGGCTCAGATCTGGCGAGGAGAGGAGAGGGGTGGCGCGGAGCGGTGGAGCTCCTCGAGTTGGGTTGGGTCTAGGTCTGAGGCGCGCGAGGTGGAGAGCGACAGAGGTGGATTGGTGGATCAGCGGATCGACAGAGCTCTTTGCATGGAGGAGTGAAAAGGAGTGGCCTAGAGGAATCGCCAAAACCTCGTGTTATTGGATCTGGCAGAATCGCGTGGAGAGAAAGGGGGTGGCGCGCGATTTCAGTACTGGCGTGCGAAATCGGATAGTTTTTTTTTTACCCAACACTTTCCCCGACCGGGAGAAAAGGGGTCGCTGATACGGTCGCTGAAAATATTGGTCGCCAAAACCATTTATTTTTTATTTTTTTTGGAGAAAAAAACTTTCAGCGACCGGCGACTGCACTGGTCGCTAATGCCGGTCGCTAATACTATATTTTGCTGTAGTGAGAGAGAGAATCTATCAACTAGCTGCTACAAATTCTTCCCCCTATCATTTACAATTTGATATTATTTTTTTTGCTTTTACTATTTCTTGTTCTTGATAAATGATTAAATTCTCATTGCTTGCGTATTCATGTCATTTGCCTTTAGTAGTGCTTGGAATCCCCCTCTTGATTTGATGATGACAGCACAGATGGTAGACCCTACATATACCACATTGCCATAGGCAGCAAGTTAGTACTGGTATTGGAAGACATAATGACTCCTCAAGGGCAGTATCAATATGAATTTGGTACAGGTTTGGCTAGGGTACCAGTTTAACTTAGTACTCAATTAAAAGTTGTACATGTTTGTTTGTTGGTACAATATGAATATGGTACTGGTATGTTTTGATGGAGTTTGAATTTGGTACAAGGGCAATACAAGTTTTAATGCTTCTCAAGTTGGAGTTAAGGGCAGTACCAGTTGTAAGGCTTCTCAAGTTCAGATCAAGGGAAGTATCAGTTTTAAGGTTTCTCAAGTTCATTTCCATTGAAAGACAAAAATGCATCAAAATCTTAAAATCTAATAATGATAAACAAGGCATCATAATTGATAAACAAGGTATGAGCGGTTTCCATTCAGTTATTAGACACGTTTCAATTGAAAAGATAATAATGAAGCTTTCATTTTTCTGATTTGGAGATCTTCATTAGCATGTATTTTTTTTTCACCAAATTCAAAGAAAATAAACCAGCACCACTATGTTGAAACTCTAGCAAAATTGATTTTGGCCAGAATCCACCCTCGATGAAATTGATTTTGCACCATACTTATTGTATTCACTCAAATCACTAAAAATAAAGGAATAAAAGAAAGTTTGCACAATACTATCAGTTGTTGTCGTTGCTGAAATATTTCAACTCGATGGTTCTGTCTTACCTAATTGTGTTTATACTTTACGTATATAAATAAGCAAGTACTAATAAATCTCCTTACTTGAGAGTGGGACAACTGCATCAGTGAGGCTCCTTCCTAAGATTGAGGTAGAGAGGTGGGATCCTGATACTAGTAATTAAATATGCAAGCGCAATGTTATCATTTGGATAGCACAACATATGATCATAGAGAAATAATTAAAATGATTGAGTTTTTATGTTCAAAGATCCTGCAGAGTTTGCATATTTCCCATTACCCCCTCATGAGCACTGTGAACTTGTGCCTATGTTAAAAATGTGCAAGGAAGGTTAGTACTAGAATGTAGAATGGTATGAGTTCAGTAATAAGCAGGATAAAGAAGAGATGGCTTTTTAATTTACATCGTACAAATCCAATAAGAGAGAGCTATCAAAGAGAAACAGTTAACTAAACTTAGTGTATATAAACTCGTAATCTTGAAACAATATATCAAAGTGCAACAGTCAATATATTTGAGTATGTACAAATTATATGATTTAACCAATTAACAAAATTTTATCTATTTATGTAAAAATGGTTGCATGAGTCTATCGCATTTAAAACAAACTTGAAAAGAACCTCACATTGATTTGAGATGTAGACCGTGGAGAGATAAACAGGAAGGAGACCAAAGATTTTGTTGACGAAAGAACCTTGCCCTCGAGTAAAGATATAGTATCAATTGCGGGTAGAGTGGAAAAAACGTGCCGTGTCGTGACTAATATGCTGTGACTTTGGTCTTGTGCCGTGACCAAGTTAATTTTTCACGTGTTGTGTCGTGCCGTGACCAAAATGTCAAGGGGTGGTCACGGCACGCGAATGGTCACGCCACGTGAGTCACGCCGTGCCTAAACATGCCGTGACCATACGTGACTCGCGTGACTCGCGTGACCATTTAATCATAATTTATGTTAGTTTATTCAAGATTCACCATTAAATCAATATCTAATGGTCCTAATTATACGTGACTCGTGTGACTACGTGTCGTGCCATGCTGTGCCGTAACTAAATCTTTCATGTAATCGTGCCGTGCCGTGCAAAGTTTCAAAAGATAGGCACGACACGCGAATGGTCACGGCACGGGACACGCGAGTCAGACACGTAACTGACACGCGTGCCATGCCGTACCGTGACGGAGCCAGCTCCGCCGTGCCATTTTTCCCACTCTAACTGCGGGGGACGAAAGATCTAGAAACCATGCATGGAGCGCGGAGATCGGCAACCATTGAGATCGAACAATGCAGAAATCGGTACTGTCCTGCACTGTTTAAAGAACAATAAAATTTTGCAAGGACTTGTATTTGATTTAGTGATAAAGGCACATGACTTTTATGTAGGAGGTCATGGTTTCAAAACCTACAAAGTGTGAAATTATCTATAATATACATATAAGTTTGAATGTGTGTTGTGTGTAGGGCTGCACAAAAATTTCGTAGTTCGTAATTCGATTAGAGTTTGATTCGATAAAGTTCGTAAAAAATTTGATTCGAAATTGAGTTGGTTCGAAATTAATTCAAACCAAACTTAGTTCGAAATTAATTCAAACCAAACTCAAACTGGACCTAGTTCATTCGAAATACGTTCGCAAACCAAACTTAGTTCGAAATTAACTCAAACGTGAACCGTTAATTTCCGCTGATAATAAACTTTAATGTTTTATTCAGAATAATATTTGGGTTTGTAATAATTCTAAGACTTTAGTGATTGTTATGTACTTCTATTGATATTTAAATTGTACTTTGAATACTTTGGATATTTGAAAACTTTGATGATGTTGCTCCTGTTGATTATTTGGAAAACTTTGGATTCTGTGATTGTACTTAACTTCGATTGATTGTACTAAATTTTGGTGTACTGTGTAATTAGATTCAGAATGTCTGAGTTTTTATTGAAGTGCTGTAATTTCGAACTATGACCCAGCCATAAGTCATAACTCGTAACTCGTAACAAAGTTCGTAAAAGTTCAAAATTGAGTTCGTAAAAAATTCGATTCGAAATTGAATCCGTTCGAAATTAATTCAAACCAAACTCAAACTGGAGGTAAGTTCGATTCAGTTCAGTTCGTTTGCCGCCCTGGTTATGTGACTTGACCCCCAATCAATGATGTAAGAAAAACAATAAAATTGTGCAATGTAGGCTCTGAATTCAAAATCGATAATAATTTAAAGACAAATATAAAAAAATATACAATAAATAAAAAGGTTCGGATCAGCATGGGCCCGAGAAAAGCATGGCGCGTCCGCTCGGAACCATCCGATTCACCTTATAATGCAGCGTGTACGTATATTGAAGCTGATTACACGAATCATGAAGCAAATCGGGCAATTCCATACGGGCATCAGACCGATTTGAGTCCGATGCTCATCGGCCGCACCCTAATCCCGAGCCGGAGAAGTATGACGTCAGATTATTGTAATTATCGACATTAATTGGCTTGAATTATAATTTACAACGGTATCTTGCAAGCGTTATAAATGACGTCATCATTTTAAATTCTAAGCCAGGAGGCATGTCATTTTAGAATCTCTCTGAAGCACCATAGGCCCATTGTCTGTTTGTGCATATGTTACAGAATAAAATTAGAATATTTTTCTTTCAATCAGTGATTTGTTTTGTGTTCTAACTTCTAAGTACTCTTTTTCTTTGAATTTTCTATTTCTTTAAAACTACTCTCTTGAAAAAATTACCCAGATAACAGGCCCTTCAGGCACTTTCGGGCGATTATTCCGGGCTCTTCCATTCAAACATCCAACAACTAATGACCCTAAAGAGCAACGTTATATTTTAATACTAGACAACGCTTAATCGTTCGTTTCGCCAAATCTGATGATAGATGAAAAAAAATTGTCACTCCTGTTCCATTGAATGGCGATCCTTTTTTTTTTTTTTTTTTCTGTCATGTTATATATAGCATTTAAATCTTTATTTGGTTCATTTTAATTTGCTTGTTTAGGTGGAATATTTCAGAACAAAAGACTTTGAATTTAAATTTCATATAATATATAAAACAAAGTGCACTCGAATTGCATGAATACGTAAGCAACGAGCATATTTATCAAGAACAAGAAACAGCAAGAGCAAAAAAAATTCAAATTGTAAACGATAGGGAGAAAAATGTGTATAAGTTCGTTGATAGATTCCCTTCTTTTTCTCAATCTTTGAGCTTGCAAATTGACACAAATTTATCAACGGCATGACGATATTGAGTACCCTGTTAAAAATAAGTAACAATAAAAACCAAAATGAGCAAAATTAATATTATATAGTTTCTCTTGCTAATGAACATTATAAAGCTCACTCAAGCCATTTACAAAGAATATAGTTGGTTAGGATGATTCCAGCACCACAAATTGCCGATCTTTCTTTTGCTTTAATACTTGAAAAAATCAAATCGGACAAAATTTAATAAATTTTTCATCCGCTTTATACAGACAAAGAGACCAAAGATGAATAAACTAAAATAAATATTACAGTTGACTTGTTCAATTTATTTTATACAAAAATAAGAGCGATAATTCAAAATCATGAACTGAATTTTCTGGCAATTTATGGCACTGGAACATCATCCAACTGATAATTAATTTACCAAATTTACATAAAAAATTTGTGAGGGAAACAATATGCAACTCAAAAATCTTAAATAATTACCTCCCAATAAAGCTGGTGGCAACTGGTGCATTTCCAAAACTCCAGATTCTTGTCAAAGAGGCAAGATGGAATAATCTGGAACCCTTTAGAAGCTTGCACAGCCTCTTCTATAGTTAGTGGTTTCTGTATGAAACTACCATTGCATTTTGTACATCTTGACATGAGCTTATCCTCTGATATACTCAATTTGAATGTCTCTATGACCTGTTAAAACATCTCGCAAGTTAAAAAAGACTCCTCAATGGATGGAAGCGCTATTTACCCCAACAAAAACATCTTCTTCTTCTTCTTTTTCTTTTTTACAAGGAAGGGGAGGGTTTTGAGTACATAATAAAAGTTCAGGGAGCTAAATGCATTAATTGTTTTGCATTTCAGAATGTGAATTTACCTCGAGTAATTGATCATTTTTCAACAAACTCTTCACTTTATAAACTTGGTTTTCAGCCAAATATTGATATCTTAATAGCTTAATGTCTCTAGTCAAAAGTACTCTTTTCTCCTTGTATGCTTGGTTCAATAATTCCCTATAAATAGGAGAAAGAAAATAATGTAATGATATTATATAATAAAGGTAGCAGAAATGAATAACGAACTTAATTTAAAAAAGAGAAAACCTTGGATCAGGTTTCTTTGACGATGGCAAGGCCGCATCGATCCCCACACACCTCAAATGTTTTCCCAACCCTTCTATCTGGAGAAAAGGGAGATTCGATATGTCATTTTTCTCATTTTGATTTATGTTTTCTTGTGATTTTTATGATTTTTATAAGGGTAAGCTTGCCAAATATAATAGAATTAGGTAAGAGAGATTCTCTTTTTGACCTTGCAACCTAATAATAGTCAATATATATCAGCCTTTGGACCTATAAATGAAAATGAGCTTTTTTTGCTCAAAAGACATTCAAATATTATTACATATGCAATAAACACCTATCAGTTGGGAAAGTTATAGAACCTAAATTTAACTTTATTATATAACTATAGGAATATCCTGTTAAACTACTATTACCTCTAACTGTAAAAAGCCTTTTCTCCCAAGCACAAATTGTACTGCATTAGAGGAAAAACGAGCTAAATGTTCATTCATTTACATTCTAATGATGCATAGCTAGGACCAATTTAGCAATTTCCATGTTTATAAACACTAGTTATCAATTGGTTTTGCTGAGATTATATAAAAGTTGGGGACATTTTGGTTGATCTTATCTTTTCTTGCACAGCTTATCCCTGAACCCTATTGTAAACTGTTATTAGCAAAGACATAAAATTCATTAACCCTAAAACCAAACATGAGAAATATGGATTACGGGCAAATAGCCAAATATTTAATGCTGCTGTCTCCAAGAAAAGAACAAAAGAATATTACTCACCATTACATCGCATAAGAATTTAGGAAATCCATCCCCACCAATAGATGGGTCCCAAGGTGCAGGGCCCTGCCATTCAGTGCTTATCTCCGCTCTCTCTTTTCCGTTGACATTTATACATTGTCTTTGCTTCACCTTTTTCTTTGTATTTTTTGGTACTTTGTCTGATTCCTTTAGGACAATTTTATCACCAAAATAACTAAGGATGCTTTGCATCATGTTACTATGATCATCATCTACCTCTGACACACTTGACCCACATTTCCCTGCAAAGTCAACAGAAGAAGAAAAAAAATTCTTATCAGTCAAGACCGAGTAACTTCAACTGAGAGAATATTATTGGAGAGATCAACTCATCAAATCAAAAGTTATATTTTTGCTTCTCTATTTGATTGACTCTAATGAGTGAGGTTTCAAAAGTAGAAAATAGAACAATACAAATACCTTCAGTTAAAATATATTGCTGATATATTGAAAATATTTCGAGCAAGTAAAATGCATCGGCTGCAGCATATTGTATCTGTTCTTCACTTAAAGGTCGGCTTGACCAATCACTACATTGCAATTCCTGAAAGATAAAAATACTAACAGAATATAATAAATAATTTATTTTGCATGTTATATAAAATATACTTTCTTTATTCTTTATTATTTTTGGAGCAAGTCTGTGCAGCAACCTTGATTGGTTCTCATATGAAAACTTATGAATGTGCATGCAGACAGAGTTGACATGCTTACATAAGATTACAATAAATTTAAAAGAAAAAACGAGTTATAAAAGAAAAACCTTAGACAGTGAGATACCCAATAATTCCTCGCAAATTGTCGACAAGCTTTTTGTATCTTTGGAAGAGCTTTTTGCTGAATTGTGGTTCTTCAAACAATTATAAATGTTTGCAATGTCAAGGAATGGTGCCACCTAAACAAAATAAACCAATAGATAATCATAATGATGAAAAAATAATAGAAAATTAGTTCTAATTTGTTTATCACTAGCAAAGAGTTTAATTGGCATATACTAAATTGTTAGTGTAGACTGATCTAGCACTGTAATTTACTAAAGCCGACTTAGCTATTCATTAACTAGACATTATGAATGGAATCTCTGGAAACATAGAAATGAAGTCTGTTTTGATCAATGTGCTCATAAGAACCCTAGAACTCTAATTCTACTGATTAAATCACTGTGTTTGTACTGGGCAGGTACCATGCACAAGAAGGTGAAAGAAGGGATGGAAGATTGGCTGCCAATTATAGAAGATGCAATCCCTCTGGATCAATTCATGCCACTGGCAATGGTAGTCCATGATGCCCCAGGTGGGGGGACACCAGCTGAGCAGCCCTGATTTAGATGAAGAATCAACCTCAAAACAAATTTTGTCTCTTAGTTCTAATTAGCCTCAGCCCTTTTTTAAGTGGCTTAGTATTAGCTAATCTTGATTACTTTTGGAGTTTAGACGTTACTGGTATATGGGTCTGTTATGTGATACATTTTGTTTTGATTGCTTCGTATGAACTATGGATGATGCTGGTATTTGCTATACTGGCACCATTGCATGAGGCAAGATACTGATGGATGTAATTAAATATTTCAGTAATATGAAATGGGCAAATAGCCTTTTTTTTTTTAAAAAAAAAACTAGACATTATGAATAAGCTATTGGATATTAGCAAAAAAGCAAATGCTGCATTTTAGAAATTGAGTTGAATTTCCAGACAAACAAAAATAAGGTATGCTTGCTGCAGGTATGACTCAGTATGTGCTGTTAAAGGGTCCTAGACTGCTGGTATGGTCACTGGTATGAGTCCTAGGAAGATGGTACTGGTCCGACTTTGTTGTTTTTGCTGTTTATTTTTGTTTGTGTATGTAACAATCTATTTTTTATCAATTAAATACATTAGGCAGCCTCTGCCTTATAGTTCTTCAATCGATTGATCGGTAGAGAGAGAGAGAGAGAGAGACAGAGACAGAGACAGAGAGAGAGAGAGAGAGAGAGAGAGGCAGTACCATATCAAAACCATGCTCACAGCCCTGAGTAGAGAAAGTATGAGATAAGTAAACCAAATCCTGCTTGAAGCGAAACCCCAATTTCAGTATGCTTTCTGATTCAAACATCTCCTTTAACGGCTGATAGACTTCTCCGAGTGGCACTCTCAAAAGGTCTACCAGGAAAACCTCGGATTTGGGACCTCCATCGGACGGCTGAGCTTCAAATCGAGATGCAATTTGGAGTAGAGTAACTGAAGGAAAAGGAGACGAATTAGGCTGACTTGACCGCCGAGGTTTCCACTCGGCGTCTAGACCAACCACGGTGGATTGGCGAAGGGACTGTAGGAGGTGGGTGAACTCGGAGCACGTGGACGAGGTCACGATGTGGATTTGAGAAGGCAGGCTGTGGTTCTGCGCCGAGTCCATGGGAACTGGAAAGGCTTAATGGCGGTCGAGAATCGAAACAGGGAAGAAAGAGATACTTCTGGAGGGAGCGGGTTCGTTTTCCTTGTGACAACATCACATGAAGACTCCTGCTTAGAATCACTGGACTGTTCGATCCTCAGATCACGGACCGGATTCACATCAGAATCCCTTTGGAATATTTCTTTGCGGTCTGATCAGATGAGATCCAGTCCGTACGTTTTATAACGGACGGATTGGACATGTAGAGGACTCGGTGCTGGAGCGGTCGATCGCGATCGTGTTTTTCCACGGAAATAATTATTCTTTCTCCATTTATCGCAAATGGATATAACACTTTAGTTTCCTATAAAGTACAACCGATGGCACTCCTGTAAGTAGGAGCAAAAGGTTATAAAATGTAGTTTTTATGCGGTATGCGGAAGACTACGTATACGGTATACGGTCATATTTGTAAATTTTTATGCAGATTTATATATGCGGAAGTAATTATACTATAACAAATATTCATTTACAATTTAGTGATTAAATAATGGGTAAATTATAATATTACAAATCTTAAACGGCAGATATTCATATAAGCATCTCTAAATTCCTAAATTTCACTTTAATTCTGTTGGCCCAAGTACCATGCTCAACATTTCTTATATAAAAACCCAACACTTTTTGAATCTTTGATAATAAAATAATAAATCCTTTGGCCCAAGCCCAACAGAATTTAGGGATGGTAGGCGCGCATGATGGCGTGGGATAATGGTCCAGCGATAAGTTGTGCACCGTGTTAGTCCAGAGAACAGAAAATAAAAGCAATGCTCCGTGTTTATCAGGAAAGAATTCTAATTTTTTAGTCCCACAACACCTGAACAAAAGAAAATCAGTGCTCCCTACTCTACAAAAGAAGCTGTGAACTACTTACCCAACTACTCATTTGGTCTCCGCATGGGTTCGAATTTGGATTGGATTTCGGTTATTACCAGATATCTAATTCGCTTCAATTAATAATATTATTTAGATTCAAGTAGTTTAACAGCCACCACAGTGGCATTTACTCAAGTAGTTTTTTTTTTTTTTGTTCTTACATGGCCCGTAGGCCTACATCAAATCTTGCAAATCAAAGACCGGTGCACTACTCCGTCCGAATTTAGATCCTCTCCGGTAACGTAATAGGGTATCTTTTAGAATTAGTGTATCTGGACAGTTTTTTTTAACTTGGCACGAATCTCAAAGCTCAATAATACTGCCCCGTTTGCTAGCCCGAATCTCAAAGAAACAAGGAGTTAATCTCAAACCTTAAAGTGAGGGGATCTTTTACGGTACCGGAGAAAATACTTTTCCCCCGGTATCCCAACCATACAATTTCCCTTGCTGTGCTAATCTATGAGCTATCTCAATTCTAGGATTGTCTCTGTTGCAGTGCACTGTTGTGACTTGTGAGTCTGTTATGCCCGTGCGCCTGTATTTTCCAAGCTGCCCAGATGTCTTTATAGGATCGCCAATCGGTAATTGTTGGTAAACGGTTTTTGTATGGGAACATCAGCTTTTTTTATTTTCTTGCTTTTTGTGTTTTTTATGGACTAGACCTTTTTTATAAGTTAATGTTAACAACTTGTGTAAGAGGATGGTATGATTTATTTTCCTTTGCATTAGGTTTCCGTTTGTGCTTTTCTCTTGTGATCAGTTATGGTGGATGCTCTTGTTGTGGAAATATTTACTTTTCCGCAAATAATTAAAAAAAAATTGTGATGTCTTTTTTTAATAGGAAAATTGGTAGATTTTTCTATGAGAAATTTGTTATGTCAAGATGTTTTATGTGTGCCTATTGATTTCATTTATGCCCTTCAAAAATCTCAGAATTTTGTTTATCACCTTTAAATGATATTTGTGCTTTTAAATTAGAATATTTTTTTTGTAGCATAAACAATTGATAAAAGCAATTCATAATTAAATTAATACTACGCTCATAACTAACAGAATGCCACTGCTCATGAAAACACTAAATGGAAATGTAAATGATTTCTAACAACAAACATCTTCTGACAGATTCTACAAAAAAAAAAAAAGTTGCTGGCTGAGGCCGATTGAGTAGGGATTGTTGGGATTCAGAGTTTAAAGGAGACGAATGAGGCAACTGTGCTGAAAAATGTGCGGGCGACAATTAGTAATGCAGATAAACTTGGGGTTCAAATAGTTAGAGCAAAATATTGCCGGTGAATGGGGTCTGAATGGAGAATAGCACAACAATATAGTTTTTCAAGGATGATATCAGATGGGAAATAGGCACCGGGTCAGAATATAGAGGTGTGGGCACAACCATGGGTACAAAACTGGGATGCAAGTAGCAGAGCTGTGGAACCTGATAGCACAAAATTGTGACAATGATACTCTAAATCAGCTGTTCAAGCAGTCAGAAATCAGAAACATTGCTCAATTACATACAACCGCTGCCACCTCCACAACTCCAAGTACCACACAGACTACTTACATGACAACTGAATTGTACCTGTTAACTGAATTTGTGAACTGAATTTGGGAACTGTCTCTCCTTATGATTTCTTCGTCGAGTATTTAATGAAACGAACTACAAATTGGGCCCGATTTGACAAGTTATTTATTATTATTTTTGTAATATCTAAATATCTAATACATATGCAAATTGAAATTTCATCACCAAATCTTGTCCCTCTCCACAAAACCTGTAGTGCTAAACTAGTACCCAACTTAATATGACAAAAGGTTTCCAAAGCATAGAATGCATGTGAAACTCAGTAAAATACCAGTACAGTAAATATACCTCTTCCAACTTGTGCCATGTCATGGGTACACTAACACCAACCAATACAGTAAAAATATCTCTTCTCAAATTGAGAACTTTTTTACCAAGCAATCATTTGTAAATATAAATCCTTACCAGTTTAGCTTTGGCAATAAAACCGTACTTGTTCTAGCAATTTGTACCGTGTCATGTCGATCGTCAGGTCAGCATTCTCCCCTGCAAGACATCATGCTCAAGTGAGCATTTCATCTATCAACCAAGCATATATTACAAAAGAGAGAAAGCAAGCTAGAATTGCATAAGGTTAAAATAATGGAATACTCATTTGAGCAAGAGGCCTTCCCATGGGTAACATAGATATACAAATAGGACCGTGTCAAGCTACATGTCCCTTCCTTCTTCTATAGGCTTATATAACCAATATATTTTTCTTATTCATAATTGACCTAAAAAGCACCATATTTGTAGAACCCATCTTCTACACATTTTATTCATCGCATCGTTGTAGATTTTATTAAGGGAGAAGGGTCTATATATAAAAATAAAATGCTTGGGACTTGGATGGAAATAATTGCTTGGGACCAAAATTCAAGAAATGCTATTCATTGCGTCGGTGTAGATTTTTTATTAAAGGAGAAGGGTGTCTATGTAAAAATATAAAAGTTGCTTCGGACTTCGATGGAAATAGTCAGGGGCAGAAGAAGATATAGGGGAAAGTGTGCTAAGCACTCCTTATAAATTGAAATTTTGCATTTTATCCTTTAAAATTTTAGCCCTTCTCATAAAATGAAATTGCAAGACACCTATTTATTCAGCCTTTCCAATCTCAATTTTCTAGTTTTGCCCCTGAATATTGTTCATTGGAAGTTGGGACCAGCATGAAACAAGCTAATTATTTATTAAACATAAAAAGAACTTCAGCTTAAACCGAACTAAAGATAGACAACTCATGTGAGTCGATGCAAAATATATAGTAATTGGAGGGTGGATGTGCTAAAGCTCCTTGAAATTTTAACTGGAAGTCTGGAACTGACAGTTGAGCGCCTTAAGTTTCTTAGACTGTAATGAGTTTGATAGTTGGTTGGAGCAGAATGGTTATAACCAGGGCTGTAAGGTAGAAGCAAGAAAGATAGGTCAGATAATAAATTACTTACAAAGTTACAAGTCTTGGTCTTTTTTATTTGTGTTCTGGGTAAACTTTTATTCGCCGTGTTGCAAAAGTTAGAAATATCCTAAAGTGTGCTTTGGCCTGTTATTCACAGCATTTTATCTTGTTGGTGGATTTTTTTTTTTTTTTTATATAGACAACTCAACAGTCCATACTATTATAAGAGAAATTATTGAAGAATAGGACTATTATTTTAGAACAAGAACAAAGAGTGAGGCTACAATATATGAATCGACCTGTACTGTGGATTTATATTTTTATTTTTAAAGTTATAACTATCGATCTAGAATTGTTAAACGTGATTTTCATATGAAAATGTACTTAGAGACCGAATTTTACAATTTTTAGAACATTTTTACTATATTATCAGATAGGTAGAAAATCACCACTTTCGATGGTCCAGAATTTTTAAATCAAGTGATTTTCTACCTATCTAAAAAAATAATAAAAAAAATGTGTGCTTGCAATTCTCAGTGTTCATAGAATTATTCTAGCAGACTGCACAATAATGCTTGATAGGCCCATATGCCAATGGCCCTTAAAAAGCCCAGGCCTGGCCCAACTAAACATCTCCAGATTTAAAATTCATAGCAAACAGGCCACGGCCCAAAAATTACTCAGGATTCGGACCCCCTCCCGGGGCCAACCCGAGGTCAAAAGTTACTCGGGATTCGGACCCCCTCCCGGGGCCAACCCGAGGCCAAAAGTTACTCAGGATTCGGACCCCCTCCCGGGGCCAACCCGAGGCCAACCCGAGGCCAAAAGTTACTCAGGATTCGGACCCTCTCTTAGGGCCAACCCGAGACTAAAAATAGCACGGGCATCGGAACCCTTCCCGGGGCCAGCCTGAGGCCAAACACAAATGAAGACTCGGACCCTCCTAAGGGACCGCTCAAAACCAAATAAAACAGGGCTCAAAGCCTAACACACCGAACAGCCTAAGGAGGTCAACATACGACCTCGCTGATTTGGCTTGAGACATACTACATGAACTTTATAGCCTAAATATGCGGACACCCTCAACAGTATACGGACACCCTCAACAGTATGCGGATCTTTGTCATTAATGCTGACAAGACCCGGCTACAGTAGGGCATACCCTATATAAGGCAAAGAACCCCCCAGAAAAGGGGATCGCATTTATCACAGCCTGGAGCGGTATTTAAAAGGGTTAGAGCGTTAATACCCCTCCAACACCCCGCGTGCCCGCTATCTCGACCCGCTTCACCCGAGGCGGGACGGGCTGCGCACTCAGCAACTAATCTCAGCACGGCCTGCTTCCCAGGAACAGGACGTGTCCGCACCTTACTGGACCAAGCCCAAGTACGGCCCGGCCCCTTCGGGAAGGGACGTATCAATGCTTATTTGAGTCATATAATTTTATAAAACTAGAGTTCACAAATCAAATAATAAAATTCATTTTGTTCACCGAAGATCCAAAAAGATTTTCTATGGTCTTTTGAAATTTACTCATTTTACTGCACAGTGATTTCTTTCTAAAAGTAGGCTGTGAAGAGCAATTATTTTGTTATCTTTTGTTCTTTTTCATTGGATAAAAGCATGCTTCTAAATAGCTAGCTATAGCTACGCTATAGCTGTTTTGGACCCTAAAAGCTATGGCGCTATGGGCGATATATAGCTAGCTACTTAGTGCAATGGCTTATTTTTTTTAACCGTCCCGCTATACCGCTATAATCGCTATTTAAACCATTGGATAAAAGTATGTTTGAAAGTTTCTTATTCTATAAATACCTATATTTAACAATAATTAGATAATAATTTATCATTAATTAGATATAAAAACAATTTTATTATTTTAGTAATGGAAGTTGATATGAGTACCCGCAGTTGAGTACCCGCATTGTACCCGCACCCAAACTGCCATAACTGCTTGTGGGACCGCAACCGTTTTCAAAACTGTGATTTAATTTTACTAATATTAATAGTAACATTGTGAAGTATATATCTCAAACAGGACAAGTATTTATATCTATACAATTAACTACATATATGATATATGAATTTTCCTAAAATAACCGTACCTGCACATTTTCTTGAAAAATCCTCGCGTCGTACCCTCATTTGGGGACCACTCAAACTGCATGTGGGGACCACTAAAATTGTTAACAAAAAATGTTGACTTAGCTTATGTGTGGGTAATAAACGACATGTGGGGATCACTAAAATTGTCAACAAAAAATGTTGACTTAGCTTATGTGCGGGTAATATTTATATCTCTATGCTTGTGGTATTTATACTTACGAAACAAAGTATTTATAACTATAAGGGTGTGGTATTTATACTTACGAAATAAAGTATTTATATCTATATTACGTTGGATGAATAAGAATCTTAAAAAAATATTTATATCTATAGAGTTATAACAAACAAAAAACTTCACATATAAATTATCTTAGACAAATTCATATCAATTACCACATAACAGTTAACTTGACAATTACCAAAAACATATCAATTAGCAACATATCACTTCCAACATACATGTTGTACCCTACATAACATTCATCACACAACATATCAGTTATTACACAAAATTATCACAGTTCCAACCTGAAATTAACAATTTTACAACAAACCCCCTCATTTACTTTATTTGCACCTTTAGAATTAATTAATTTAGTAGAAAATAATATTTCTCGTTATTTTTGGATCGATACCTTTATTACTACAAAAATATGTTGTATGCTTGCAACTGACCTATTATTGTGTACTAAGATTTATAAATTTAAAAGTGAAGAAGTGTATTAAATTGACCTATATTTCGATACCTAAAATACACAACATTTATATACTGAGCATATTACATCTTGCATGTACTTCTTTATTTTGATTCCTCCCTTCTTTTATTTCAGACCGATTTTGATCTTCACTTCATAAACCCTTTCTTTACCTAGGTCTACCTTGTTCAGGGTATAGAGTATTGTTTTAACAATTAAAGGAGTTATTTTTATGTTCATTATTTGGTGCCGGAAACAAATTGGTTCTTGTAAATATTAGAACTGTGTTTTAATATGAGTATATGAGACATAATGGGTTCATGAATGTAAGAAAGAGTCCAGATCATGGTTGCGGGTATAATACTGGTACGATCAGGGGTGGACCCATAAAGGCCCAGGGGTAGGCAAGTGCCTACCTCTGAATTTAAAAAAAAAAAATTAGACCCAGTATAAATTTACCCAAGTGTCTATCCCTGATTCATTATTGTGCCTACTCCTGAGCCTAGAAAAATTTAAATAGCAAGGCTCATAACTCCATTGAAATATTTTCAGGTCCAGAATTTTTTTTTATTAGTATTGTGCCTACCCCTGATCAAATTCCTGGGTCCGCCCTTGAGTACGATGAACAATACTAGTATACGGTACGGAGAATAGACGGGGATGTGCCGGTATTGTTTTACTGGTACGGTTTGGTTTGTGAGTGAAATGCCGGTACAGTTTTTGTTTTTGTTAGTCCATTTGCTGGTTTTATCCACGAGCCATTGTATTAACGTTTTAATTTTCCTTTAATACATTCATTGACAGCTGTTGTCAATTTTTCACAAAAAAAAAATAAGAAGAAGGGACCAACACAATAACAGTGTAAAATGGGATCTTTCAATTGAGGATTTTTTTAGTAACATCATTGGGTAAAATGGTTCCAACACACCAGCCTTAGAAATGAAAATAGAAGAAGGATAAAATGGGAATAAATAAAAAATTAATGTTAAATATGATGGATTGAACAAATATGTGAGTTTTTACAATTTTCAAAGATAAATATGTAATTACTAATTTTGAAAGAATAAATACGTAATATTGAAACTTTTAAGGGATATACATGAAATTCCCCCTAATAAGTTTGTTGTAAAAATATTTTCTATGGTAATAAAAATTACAAATTTGCTTAATTAACATTTCCACCAAATCTTCTCGTCTACTGTAAGCATTTGTTTATCACGAAAATGATTTCCGGTGGCCCAAAACAGTTCAATTGAGTTTCTGAATTTCTTGTACTACTCGTAACAATTGCTAGTCAATAAACAAATTTAGGGGGGATTGGCAATGGCCATTTGGATTTTGGGTCCTTCCATATCATACAAGTAACACAAATATCGAAATGAGTCTAATTATTTCCCAAAAATTAAATTATGAATTAAATTTATCTTTCTCTATCAAATCTTTTTTCTCTTATTTTCTTTTGAAGAACTGAAACCCAATCCAAATAAGATTTCAAATGAAGAAAATCTTCTAGTAACTAGGGCTGTAGCACAAACAATCTGCAAGAATGAGCTGCGATCCAGACTGTTAATTTGCGCCTAATTCTCTTCTTATATGTAAAATGCTGCAAAATATACACACACAAAAAAATTATAAGTACTTCAAATCAGATGACTCCCAGACATTGCAGCAGAATTTGGTACAGAGACTTACTACTTAATGGTACTGTCAAACATTATGTTTTTCTAGAAATTTTGTCAAATCATTATTTTTGTAGAAACAATACAAAAAAGGAAGTAAAAAAGGAAATAAAAAATAGAGAGAGATAACATGCATGTACCTTCCAAACATCTCTTAAGACAACAGCAGTTTTTGGAGAAATTCCAATATCATTCCAACCAAAGGTAATTAGTCCATACCTTGCACTTCCTCTGTTTAATAGAAGCACCACCTTTTTTCTTTGCGAGAGCGGGCCCGCCCATACCTACAAATTTTTTAGCTTTGTTATTACCAAATTGTCAAATTTTCAATCTTTTTTTTGGTTTAATAGTTCACAAGAGTGTACCTCCAGATCTCCGTTTTTCTTCACTTTCTTTGCTTGAACACCGAGAGAATCTGGGTTAAAAAATTTATGGTTTTGTAATGTCATATACAGATAGAACAAAGCGGAAGATAATTTGTAAAATTTGGTGATAGTTTTTATAATCCCTGACCTTGATTTATTGCTATGACCTCTCTGTTTGTAAGAATATCAAATGCCTCCTTATTAAGGTTAATCAGATCACAGCCGATAATAAGGGGTGCCTAACATATATAAAGAGATCAAGTACCCATTTTAGATCAACAATTGATTAAAATAGATCATTTTTTTTGCTCATATATGTGCATTCCAGTTGATCTTAAAGGAATTTAAATCTAAATTTTACCTTAGAAATAGCCCATAAGCTGAAGTGCACGACATATTCATTGTAAGTCATACCGCCATTTCCTACTTCTAACATGTCAGGATCTGATCCGCGGGACAAATCAAGTTAAAGCGAGGAGAAAAATGAAATCAAATCATTTGAAATAGTAGAGAGAAATTATATATTTGACTAATTAAATTTATTGTAGAAGGAAAAGGCAAACCATTCCAACCACCAGGCCCTGCGTAGTTTGCGTATGCATTATTGATGTCAATATTTCGAAGCATACTGGTCACCGCACAAAAACAGAAATGAATGATTTAATTTGTTTCGTCTTCAAGGTAATATTAAACGAGATTGTAATGTATTACACTTAGAAGAATTATAGTACTGTTAGCACGTCATCATGGGTAGTTAATTCCCAATTATAAGCACATGCGGATTTACATATTCTATGCATAAGTTCACTTTGGCTTTTTGTCGAACACCTCGGATACAAGAGAGTTAAATAAATGAAAGAAGGTATTCAAATTCATTTTAATTTTCTTCTACTTAACATTACTGGTAAATTAATGAGGGAAACACAAAAGTTATGGTGTCAGTACCTGGACCATTGATCATTTATGTCTCCAGTTGTTCTCCAACTGTTACCTACTCCTGATCCCCATTTTGCTGGTTCTTGGTTTCCCCTTCTCATAAATAAAAATAGAAATAAGAAGAGATTACAAATAAGTAAGTATGCTTCGGAGTAATGAATGAAAAATGAATATTGCTGTAAATCATAAGTTAGGTCAATTAATTAATTATAAAGGTGGTTTTTATTTAAGATCTTCAGACTCCATACCATTCACACATCGAATAAAATATATTTCGACCGGAAGCTCTCAGTGCTTGTGTCATTATTGGAAACCTGCAATTTCATGTTGTTTATGAAATACGGAAAGCTAAAAATCAATAGAAAGACAATATTCAAATTTCTAGGTGGAATTGCTCCTCATCAGTCAAATGTTTTATGTGATTGTAATAAATTACATACTTTTCTTTGCAAAAAAAATAAAGAGAGAGAGAGAGAGAGAGAGAGAGAGAGATAACCTTGTTTTCTCTGGGGAACCATCAGTATAGCAATTATCATATTTCAAATAATCAACACCCTGCACTTCTTAATCAAAGCATTAAAATATCTAATACAGCAAAATGTTTTCTAAAACTTCTGATTGAAGCCACTTTGATGTTTATGCATACCCATGAGGCAAAGGTTTTGGCATCCTTTCTCTCATAACCAAGAGATCCCGGCATCCTGTTAGAACATGTTCTTGTCCTGAAATTTACATAATAAATACCGTTCATAAGTTTCTCTCGGTTCTAATAGAATATAGCTTGTATTGGTTCCTTCGAATAATGATACATATCACCAGAATCTAACTAATTGTTAACTTAATTTGCACATGAGATAATTATTCAATAAACATTGAAATTTGTCTTTCATACTTTTCAATGAATTTAGTGGGACATCTCATCTGCTTCAGAAAAAAAAAAAAAAAAAAAGTAATGGGCCATGCCATGCCATTTGGAGTCTCCTTCAGTGGAAATGTGAATGATTGCTCCAATTTCATCTTTTTCTTTTTCCAAAAGTCAAAATAGCAAATAAAGCATACATACCCAGCAGAAGAGTATATACCAAACTTGAGCCCCTTGCTATGTACATAATCAGCCAATGCCTTCATTCCTGATGGAAATGTTGATTCATTTCCACGTAGATAACCCTGTTAAATTTAATATAATGAAATTTTACCCAAATATGGATCTTATTAATTAAGAGAGCTAAACTTAGTATATTGTATGTTGTAGTAGAAAAGGCCTAACCCATTTGTCTCGATAATAATTTCCCCAGCAGTCATCTATATATGAAATTTCAAGAAAAAAAAATATTAATAATGAAATACTTCTTCCATTATCTTAATTCTTAAGTTAGGGATGCGAATTGCATGATGTTCTTCATAATGTATAATTGTAATGTTCCTCATTACAAAAGCTTCCTCAAATAGTATCAAGTTAATTTGTTAATTAAAGTCTTGTTAGTAATTTCAATTGAAATAATATAATTTAAAGGCTATATATACCTATGTTTAGATACTTGTATCCAGCACTAGCAAGGCCAGTAGATACTAACGCATCAGCTGTTGCAATGTAAATATTATCAAGTCAACAAAAAATTACTGTATTCCAATAATTAAATGAAAAATTGAATGGAAGGGTTTCTCCTTGTACCGGTTTGTTTGATAAGTTTCTCGTTAATGTTGCATCCAAAGTGATTCCAACTATTCCACCTATTTAATATATAAGAGAGAAGAGTGTAAATGTAATAAATTTTTACATCAGTTAGAAATTAGGAAGCTATCCAAAGTTTATTATATTATTACATTTTTTTTCTCCTTTATTAGACAATTCTCTGGTAAAATATTTTTAAAATCAAAATTAAGATACATTATTTAGATAACATGCAGAAAACTATTTTTCTCCTCTCAGAAGTCAGAATATACAGCTATTTGAATTTCTTATCGAATAAAGAAAGAAGAATAAATTATAAAAATAACCATTTGAAAAACAAAAATAAAAAGAAGAGCAAAATTACCCCATTTGAGGCGTCAATCCAAGCCCATTTCTCAGTGATTCAACTCTAATCCATAAAGCTGCAATATACGCAAAGAAAATCACAAACTGGAGTCCTTGTTTCTTTTTCACCATCTCTCTTCTCCCTCCTCTTCTCTCCCTCAGACAAAGAAAGGCAGAGTGCTCTGTTCTGATAAAGTAATGGTGTGAATTGGTGATTTTATATGTAATGATGCATCTCAGTGGGGCTTTATTAGTTTACTCTTTACACTTTCTCATTTTTGTCTGGTAATTCTAGCGAAGGGTAAATTAGGAATAACACTTAATGGCGCGGATTCTTATCTGGCAATCTCTACGTGGCATTGTTGTCTGATTACAAGCAATTTGGTGCTTCGCCTTGAGCAATCCACGTGGCACTAGTTTGTTAAGGGCTTGTTCGTTTGTCACGGGATTGTGCGGGATGGGATTTGACGGGTTCGGGAACACATACTCATAAGTATGCACGGGAATAATTATGGGAATGTACTGATTGAGGGCCTATTCGGCGCAATTGAATTTTTTTTTCCCACGCACACAGTAACTGACAGTTCAAATTAGCCCAATTTCCGAACCCATTCCCAATCCCATTTGACTGCCGAACAGGCCCTGAGTGTTCGGATGTACCGTGGGAATAGTTGTGGAAAATCATATTTTCTTTTCAAATTTGATGATATCTATACAATAATTATTAATTAAATCAAATAAACAATAACATAACAATACTTGTACCGTAAGCTTGTTATCCGATCACCGAAAAATTATAAAATTAATTATTTTTATTAATAAAATTGTAATAATGAAATTAAATAAAATTGATTAAATAATAATATTAAATAGATGAAACATTTCTAATAAAATTATTACTAAAATGGGTACAAATAAAATAAGAAAATATTTATAAATAAAAAAAAGAAAATAACAATTAAATAAAATAAAATAGATTATACAATAATATACATTACTTATTAATTATTATTTTATAAAATATAAATATAAATAATTTTATAATTAAATAAGAATTATTTAATGAAATGGAAAAAATAAAATAAAAAATATTTATAAACAAATAAAAACAATTAAGAAAACATAAATATTTATAAAAAAAAAATTATAAGCATTTATAAACAAAATATTTAAAATGTGTTGTAAAAAAAAAAATATTTTGTAATGTTTGACTTGGTTGAAAAACCGATGAGTCATTCATATATTTACTCATCTTGAAAGAACTAATTAATAAATGGTAGGTAGTTGGAGTTGTGAGACACAGAGCAAGCTTATTAAAAAAAAAAAAAAATGCAATCCGGATCATATCAAATGCTTAGTCCCACAATTGGTAATGTAAAAAGCAACAACTCTTTATATATATGTGCACCCCATGTGTGTTTTGCAAGGTAAGCTGAGGGAGGAGAGAGAATGAGAAAGGCACTAAAAAATTCTGTACTCAGCAGAGAGAATTTGACAGAGGAGAGAGAGTGAGTGGGAAAAAAATATTGAGTCTAAGGTCCGGTTTTTTATCCCAAAATATTGCATTGAATTTGGGAACTACCCACGGAAAATTTTTGGGGACAAATATGGCTGCCGAACACTTTGTAGAATTATGATCCCATATTGTTCAAACCCATCAAATTTCCTACGGGAATAGGCATGCCAAACAAGCCCTAATTGTATCGACAATTAGACAAAAAGTTAACCAGTTAAAAGATTGCTTATATGCGTGACTTGTAACGTAAGTGAGAAGGTATAACCATTACTGGAGTATGGACCCCACAATTTTGTAAAATCCTTGAATGGGCTACTATTGGTTGCAAATTTTAACAGAGTAGTTTTGGTTTCTTACAGCACACGGGCAATAGAATTAAAACAGTACTTATATGCTGCATAATGCCAAAACTGCTCTGTTAAAATGATTACCCCTACTATTGTGCCGGAGTGAACTCCTGTATTGGGCTTGTAGATTTTCTTGCTAAAGCAAAGTG